>VZRF01010836.1:0-242294 GCA_013396875.1 Vireo altiloquus
CCTGTCTTTCAAACCAGGACAATGACGAAATCCAGTCCTTGGGGAGAGGCAGTGCTGAGCACTGTTCTCAGTGTTCCCTGGCTTCTGCCTTCCCTCCAGAGATCTTCCATGTACGAGATCAGTTCCAACACATAACTTAATTCTTCCGGTGCCCAAAGCTATACGTGAGTTTCCCATGCAGAACTCAGCTTCCACATGCTTTCCTTCTCTTATTAACAGGAAGGAAAGATGCCAAGTACATGGGAACGCGTGTCTCAAACCACAGTCGCACGTAGGAAGTCTGCTTTTGGCCTCACTTGATAGCATTTTGTTTCCATCGAGTCTCTGTGAACAGTGTGAAGATGATAATGTCTCAGTGAGCAAAGCATAGATGCTCTGTGTCAACCTGATAATCCCCATTTATTTTGCACACTCAGCTAGAGATGTTTCTTTCTCTCTCTGTCTCCTAGCATCCTGTTAAGTGTCTTTCCCATTATTCTCTAATGTACTAATCAGTGTGATCTTTAAAGAACACATTCAATTATCATTATGACTAAGGTGTCTGGATGTGCTGTGATGCTGCTGTAGCAGGCTGTATCCAAACACACTTTACCCAAAGGTTTTTTAGCTAAGTAAGACAAAGGAAAGACAAAATCAGACCAGTGAAGCAATTTGCACAATATTGTTTAGATCAGGAGCAGAACCTGATGCACAGATTTAAAATCTCTTTGATCACCTGCTAGACCAAATTTTCTGCAAATACACTGTGGTGGCTGTCCACATGCCTGGATTGCTAGTCCAGGTGACACAATGCTTTTTATATTCCTTTGATCCTGTGTCAGTTCCCCAAAGTTGTGCAGCTCTTCTTGGCACCTTCCAAACCTAAGGTCATATAATTCACATCAGAAGAACATAGGGCTTGTGTAAATAAATCTTAATCCTTGTTCTTCCAGGAATTTCTAGAACCCAGGTTCTATACATACCAAGGTTTGCCTCTGAGTCCTTTTGTTTGCCTCCTTAGACTTCTGTATTGTGATTCAGTGCCATGAATCTCCATGCTATTCGTACCATAATTGTCCCCTGGACTCAGGAAAAGCTGATGCTGAAAATGTATGGAGCCTCTGGCATTTGGCAGACCAATTACTCCATTACCTGCAGAAGAATGACTTCTCTTGTTGGTCTTGCCAGTACATTTTTCTTCCCTTCCAAAATTTAAATTACCATATTCTGCCAAAATTTCCTTCAAGGAAAATTGAAAATATTCCTGGTACATTATGATTAATCAGCGGAGCTTTTTGCTGAAGTGTGGCCTCTGGGTTATCTTCCTATTTTCCCTGGAAAATCACCCTGGATGTGGCAGTGAATGCAGCCTGCATTCAACCTGAATTAGTGTCCGTGGAACCCTGAGTAAGGGGAGCTGGAGTGCTGGTGCTGTATGTTTACTCTGAGTTGTGGGTTTGGCTTCTGTAGGACCTGGAGGTGGATCTTGGCTGAAGAAAAAACAACCCAAGAACATGCCTCTGTTGCTACCACAACCTTAAGGGGCAGGAAAACAAAAGCAAGCAGGAGACCAGGCTGGCATTGCAATGCTGAGCTTTTGGAAGGAAAGGAGAGGATGAGGTGCTCGGATTGTTTAAACAGCTGCAATGAATCAGCAACTCTCTTTCCCCAGTCCTCCCCTTGCTGCACAGCAGCCCCTGCTATGCCAAGGAAAACAAAGTAATCCCAAAAAGTGCAATCTACCACGATGCAGCCGAATCACACTGCAGGACAGAACCAGCCCACAAACAAGAGAGTAAGAAAAGAGATATTTTCAGATGAGGCCTGAAAAGAACTGGAAAGACTTGTACCAGCAACGAAGGAGAATAGAAGGAAAAATGGAGAGGAAAACACTGAAAAGGCGCCAAATTTAGCTTTGCTGTAAGCAGAGCCAGCTGGGCTGATCCTCTCAGTTGTGGCAGGATGAGGTGTGCTGCTGCTGCCACCTGTAACTTGTGGTTCCTGCCATAGCTGGTTGGCACCGCTTGCTAACAAAGTTGCTGCTGAACCAACGTGGCACCTTCTTTGTCCCGAGTCAGTACAGCTCTCTGGGCACTTAGAGCCTACTGGAACCTTATTCAGGCCAGAGCCAAAGAGTTTGGAACCTTGTAAGAACCACATACCTTATGGAGAGAGCTTGGGGGCTGCTGTCACACGTGGATCAAAGCAATGTTTTGAGGACAACCCCGAATATGAGGGTCCATAGGAAATCTGCACGAGAAACAGGTGAGTGAAAACTGATACCACTCAATATGCAGTAGCACTCAGTTGACTGCTAGAAGGTATCCAGCCCTCAGCCTGCGCCCCTCCGCAGCCGCTGGGCTCAGCTCTTTGCCTGGCTGCTGCTCAATCTGTCCGGCCAGTGCCCACTTAAGGATAGTTCCAGCAGGGAGTGCAGTTATAGACTTTGTAATTGCTCAGCTGATGCTGTAATGGTCTCTCTGAGGATTCAGCCCAGCAACAGTAATGATACAGCTGGCCTGTCTTGCCTGATGGGATCATTTCCACTTTATTATAACTGTGATTTTAGCTCAATAATTCCAGAGTACTTTTAGACCCTTTGAGATGAAAAAATGTGCTGAATTTGCAATGCCGGCTTTTGTTGTTTGTTTTGCTTTGGTTTTTGTTTCCTCTTAACTGGTGACCAGAAGAAAAATAATTTTACAAGGAAAGTCAGGCAGGGATCTCCCAGGTGAGCTTTCTTCCTGCACCCTTTCCAGAAAAGAAGGGAACGCTCCGTAAGCTGAGGAAAGAGGTCGGTGAAAGGGGTCAATGTGTTTCTTGGGATGAACTGGGAGCCAAGGCACAAAATGAAGAGGAATTTCAGCTGAAACTGCCTTCCATTCTGTTATCTTATCGAAAAAATCTTCCACGGAGAAGTGAGAGGTGAACTTCACTTGTCCATTTAAAACTAGACCATAAGAATCCCTGGCCAGAAAACCAGAGGAGACAACATAGTTCTAATTGTCAGCCCCAGCACCCATCCTTGTCAGCCTTCCGTTGCTACAACCACAAGAGTTGTGTCCTTCCTCCAGGCCATTTGTCTCCCACGAGTCCCCAAAAGAAAAAGTGAACCATTGTCCTTTGGCAGCTCCCAGGCGGCACTTCTTCCTCCTGGCACACATTAGAGCACCACAGCATTAAATTGTTTTTCTTGCACCTGCTTGACATGGGATAAAGCTATGCCCTGTTACATCTCGGGGAGGGGGATACAGCTGTGAAAGCCACTTCTCCTTTGTTATGTATAGATCGGCAAGGGATGTCCTGTCAATTGTCATTTATGTGTGCGACTGCTTCATGTTCTGGTATTAAAGCCCAGAGCTTCAGGCATCAATTGGATTTTGTTTAAATGCTTTATTGGATTCTATGAACCTCAGATACAGCAGACAGACCATAGGAGACATGTCGTGGTGATATCCACAATAACCAATTAAAATCCCAGCCATGTTTTAACTCCATTTTCAATAAACTATGGAGACATAGCCCTCTTCTCTATAGGGTGAACAGAGATCTCATTAACTACATTTAATTGAGAGTGGCAGCTAGCGGATTTTATACATTAGGGAGCACTTCTGTAGACATTGCATCTTTCAAATGCATACACTGAAAAATTATAATGAATCCCGTGATCAATACAGAATCATCTTTCTTGTTTCCAGTGTGGTTTCAGTTCCAAGGTTACTTGAATAGATGAGTTTCAGTTAATAAAATTCACATTTTCTTCACCTTACAATATTTTTTACAGACTGGCTCCTATTCCTTTCTTTTGGCATCATCTTTATCAGCTGGCCCTTTAAAATAACTGGAAAAAAAATTCTCTTTCTCATCTGCTTCATTTTGAGGATTTCAAAGCTCTCAGGATTTGCAGACAAGATTCTTTTTAAGTGTCTGATATGTATGATATCGTGTCTATGTTAAAGAAAGGTTAGGGGAAAGTGAGGTTAGGTGTTTCCCCGTGTGGCACACACAGGGGCAGTGGTTAAGCTGTAAACTGAGCTGTGAGGCCCCAGGACATAAGAGTATAGCACTGATAACAAAACATCTGTCCTACATAATTCATTAGAGATTCCAGAGGAGGTGTGTGAGTTTCTTCACATTATTGAGTGAGAGAACACAGCAGGAATGTCATTTGAGGTCAATAATCCACTGAATGCAATGAAGAAGTAGCAGGAAGAGCAGCCATATGGCATGTGTGCTCATATGCATGCGTGTACACACACCCCACACACCCACTGACGTGCTTTCCCCTACCTTACTGTGACTCAGTCATTGTAATTCCTTGCATCACCTTCCCTTGAAAACCATATGAATGGGAAACTATATAAGAAGGGAGTATATTAGAGATTATTTAAGATGGTGGCAGCCTTTCTTCAATGGACTGTGCTAACCCACTTAATTCTATGAGAGTCAATCATTGCTTTGGTCATTTCGTACACAGTCTTTAGAGAATCCACATTCATCATTGTAGGTCAGCTTCTCCCTGTGGATTATCTCTTCTTATGGATGTTAATTCCCTTTTGAGTGTAATAGCTTCGTAAAGGTAGTTACTTCCTTCAGGACTTTCTGAGCCCCATTTTGATGTACGTGCAGAGCTTTTTAAACATCTGCTTTTTGACTGAAATGCTTCAGGCTTGGTGTCTGTTTGAAGTTTAATTGTTTTGGAAAGTTTGAAGAAATTCTTTTCTTCTGGTCTTTTTTGTTGCTGTTTTTGGTTGTGGGTTTTTTTAGGTCATGAGAAAATGAATGTCTGCTTGAGAGTGTAGTAATAGCAATAACAGTATCTCACTGGGGATGTGCAGGTAGCAGATTTACCCTAGCAGGGAAAGGATTGAGAGCAGAAGAACCAAGTTGCCCCTTCTGCCTCTCTTCTTGGTCTTCTGCGTCCTCACTGACTTCCTACCTCAGAGCAGTGACAGAAGGTGCAGTTTGTGCTTAGGAAAACTGTGGCCAGAGGGGTTCCCTGGCAGGAGAGAGGTGTGAAGTAGCTGCTGGGCTTTCATACCATCAGGTCAGTGGCTAATTGTTTGCATAGCTTTGCCTTTCCCAGTGATCTTCTCCGTGTCCCGTGTTCCTCATGTGGTTTCCATTAAGGTCAGGGTGTGGGGGAAGGGAAGCATGTGAATTACTGCAGTATTTACTCTCACTTACCATTCCAAAGCTCAGAGAGCTCTGTGTTACAGCGGCTGCAGGAGCTACAGACCATGCACAAAGGCGATGTTTGGGAGTTGTTAACTGCACTGATTGAAAGGCAGGAATCTCCCTCCTCCATCCCTTCAAAAGGTCCTGAGCATCTCCTTTTCTTACTGCAAGATGCACAACAAGGAACACAACGTTGACCCTAAGGAGCATGAGAACTAGATCCTCCATCCAGCTGAAGGGAACATGGCAGTCTGAACAAATAATCCACTAATTAAGGCTATGATTTCCAGGTGGGAGGGAGTGAGACTGCCACCAGAACTGGCATGAGCTCATCCAAAACAGCTCTCATCTCTGTGTCTCCCCTTTGGGTGTGCTCTGTGGTTGGCCTAAGGCCCAAACTGCTCAGTGGATCTCTTCTTGAGAGGTGACTTTTCTGGTAATCAGGGAACATCTCAGAGTATCTCAGATGTCACTTGGCCCCTTCTTTTGCATAATATTGACAAGGTCTTTCAAGACTTTGCATGTAAAATTACTTTCAGGTCACCCAAGTAGGTTTTCTTTCCCCTCCTTTTCCCTTTCTCCTTTCTGTGGATGAGTATTCCTTGCCTTTAATGCCAGTAGCATGGGTCACTGGCAAAGCAAATTGGTGTGGGCCTGATGAGTGGTCACCATCTTTTTACTGATGTAAATTGCTGGACGTGAGAGGATAGTCCTCTCTTAGAATGGGCCCTGGTGATCCTTTTCTTATAAGTGGCTCCCAAGTGTGCACCTCTCCAGGTATTTTGAATACTTTTCTGCTAAGTGGAGATCAGATTAGAAAGGGTACTGGATATAGGCCAGAGATGCAGAGCAGCTTGATACTGAGAGATGTTAAGAGCGCAAAAGCTTGCAAGGGAGATGGTTACAGCCTGGCAGATCCTGGCTGGGTTTCCCTCGACAAAATCCCCATCCTTCTCATGTTTAGTCTTTGATGGACAAAAGGGCAACATTACACGTAGGAAGCAATTTTCTGTTACATGGATACGTTTCTGTTTGGGAAGGTTCAACAACTTGCATGAATAAAAAGCTGTCCAGAGTTAAGATAGAAACAAGGAGGGAAAAGTAGACCAAGTGGGAGCTCTTCCCTTTGACAGAGACACCTGAAAAAGTAGTCCAGTCTCTGTGTATATTACATGCCTCTGTAACACAGACGGTTGTTCCTAAAGAGGAGGCATTGTGTCTCCCTCCAGCCTTCTTGGGCAATGCTTTACAATGGAGCAATTCATAAACTGGCCTATCTCTGCACAGTCCAGGAAGAAGAGGGAACAAAAATCAAGGAGTGGAATGCAGAAAAGTTCAATTTCTAGTATCTGTACAGACTAGAAACGAATCATGAGACACAGCTCCAGCAGCAGCCTGTGTATTGACTGCTTTATACCACGAACTTCACCTTGTGGTGGCAGGAATATCCTGATATTTCCTTTAGAACAGTTATGGAAGTCTGCACACTCTAAGGCTAGATGTCCTTTGCACGAAGATTAACATAGAAGCTACTCACAAAAATGGCAGCAAGCCCAGAGCAAATTGGTGCTATGGGCCTGGAGTACATCTGGGACTTGGCACATCAGTGCTTGTGTCTGTGGAACAGCTGTGTGCCAGGATACCACTAATGGTGGGGTCACAAGTGGGTGCATCACTGGGACTGCATTGTACCTGTAGGTGTCAAGGCCAGCTGGAAGCTGAAACGAACTATCAGTGTTCTCAGCCTGTTCGTGGTGTTGGTTTCCAACTGGACTGATTTAATGTTCTTAACATTTTCAGCAGAGCTATGATCCTCAGTGCAATAGCACCCACATGTCCTTTTATGTTCTGTGAAAATGACTGTATGTGTAAAAAGCAATTATCTGTAAATAACTTTAGTTGTGAAGGAGTGCAGGTGGTCTCCAACAGGCAGAAAGGACACTACAGACTACTGGAGGAATAGAAGCCAGGATGTCTAGGTCCCAGTCTCATATCTGATAGCAATATTTCTCTGTTATTTTAAATATAGATGCCTACATGCGTCTCTAGTAGCCTAAGAACATCAGTCATACAAAAAAATATTACTAAAAATACGTTGTTCTGTGAAAATCTGGTTTTAGTTTACATTACAGCTCTGCAAAACAATCTAATGAAACAAACTAATAACCACATTGAGCTAGCGATGCCTGGCTTTCTGCAATTCTCTCAAAACTGACAAGGTTCTCTGGTGTGTGCTAACATGTAAGTAGCTTTCAAAGGCGTTGTCATGGTGGGAGCATTTATAACAATCTTCTCTCCCGTGGAGTCACTGGTGTCTCCTGAGTCCCAAGCTCACACTGCAGTTTTGCTTCAACACAGGATGGGTGCACTTGGCAGAGTTTCTCTCCTATACCCAGCCACTGATTTTTTTTTTTTTCTGAACTCCTATAAGCTGCATAGCTTGGAGACAAAACCCTCTCTTCAATTTGGTTTAAACTGGCCAGCAGAATCAAACTTTTGCTGGGATGGTAAATGGACAAAAGGAGTCTGTATTTCTTAATCCTTGTTTCCTTAGTAAACCAGGCTAAAAACAACTTTGAATGAAAAATTCCAACCAGCTCCAGTCACTACTTGGCATACCATCAAAAGTTGTTCTGCTGTAGAGAAACAGGACTTTGTGGCTTCATGTACTTAAATACACTGAAGCCATTACTATTGTATAGACTATATTATTTCAGATTCACATTTTTCAGGGTCACCAACAGTAGAATAAAAAGACAGTACCCGATAACAGGTTTTTCTGGGAATATTTCTGAGTCTTTATTAGTGTGCTGGGATGAAGGTGGGAGGGAATGAATGGTGCAATTTTATGGATTTTAATATTCCTGGATACATAGAAAAACACCTGCAATTTGTTAGCAAGTCAGTAAAGGTAGACTAGAAGTTCTGACACTTTCAGAAGGTTAGGAATGAAACCCATAGCTAACCACAGCTTGTGGGGAGGATGTGGTGATGGTTTGTCATGGACTGGGCCTGTGCCTTTCAGTATGAGATTCTGTAGCAACCCCAAATTCCAGCAGCAAAGCCTTGCGTGTGTCTCACACATGATGCATTTTCCTCTTACATGACCTGAAGAAGATTTACTTGGTGAAGGAGAATCTCGGAGATGAGATGTTTGCCTGCAGGTCCAAGCTTTCATAGGAAAGAACTACTTGCACATCGTTAGTTTGCGGTGAGCCAAGTGAGCTAAGCTTGATGACAATTATTGTCCAGGAACCACTTGATGCAAAGATGGGATCATTTTGTTATTCACCAAAGTTTTTTGTATGTCTTCTTGCAAGTCACACTTGGTGCCTTTCAAGGGACACTCTGGTACCATCCCAAGACGAGGCACCCTGACTAAATACTGATTCCTCAGGAGGAGGTGGCTGTTCTGGAGAGTGTATTGCAGCCTCTTCCCAGCACCTCTGAGCAGCACCAGACTACGAGCAGGCTGCAGGCAAATAGGGGCTCTAACAGGGATGGAAGATTGCTGGTTAGCTGAGATTCAATTATACGCACTCATGGTTACTCTTTGTAGGAGGTAGGCATGCTTGGAAAGACCCTACAACATATTCCTAATTAAGAAGAATAAAAAGGCTTTATTCCTGTGATTCAGTGGCAGAATATTGCTTTCTGAAGGAAACATTTCATAAGTCTTTTGTTCGTTGTGGGTGCTGGAATTTTCAAGGACAGGGAACATTTCAGTGAATTTAGAGATCATGGTTATAAGACATATATCTGAATAGCATACTTTGCTATACAAAATATAAACAATCTGCAAGCAGATGTAAGGCAGGTTTCTCACATCCCTTCACCACCACATGCTGCACAGGATTTTGTGTGAGTCTTTTTATGTGTTGAAAGTTGAATGAACTGTTCTGGGTCACTCAAAATTTGTGAGATTTTTCATTAGTTTTAGTGGTAGTTTTTTAAGGTTTTAAGTTTTTAAAATTTTTTATAGAATTGGGAAATCTATCCACAGTTTTTGTTTGAGGGAATCCTACCTGCCTATTTCATCCAGTAGGACTAAGACTCCCATTATCCTGAGGAAAAGCTAACGACTTTATTCATTCCTTTTTTGGGAGAAATGCACTCTCACTGGAATTCCGTCTATATGCAATTTCTCTGAATCATGACTTGGGAATTTTCTTGTGCAAGGTTCCTGTATTATAAGTTTGCTTCAAAAAGAAATGTGGATTAAATATAGCCAGAGAGAATTAAAAACTTGGGACAGAGAAAAATATTGTTTTTTCTCTCAATCTCCAAAGTGTTCCTGAAAGCATTTCAAGTTATTCAAATGCAACTTTAATTTGTCAGTCCAGGAGAAATACACTTGTTTGGTCATAAGCTGCCTTGTACAATGTCCAAAGCAAAGGAGATTGTGTCTTTCTCTGTGTTTTAGAGACACTGCATATGGACTGAAGCAGAGTCTGAATTCACCAGCCATCAGAACAGAAGTTTTAAGCCTCCTGATTCCAAACCCAAGATGTCACAAAAATTCATCAGTCAAGGAGGTAGTGGAAGTGTGAAATAGCATTTCACCTCTGCAGCTTTGGGATTAGGCTCTGACAAGTTCATGGCAGGAGAGTTTGTTTATCTGATCCTCTCAAAAGGTCCTGCAGGCGCAGACTCCCCCACAGACTTACTCACACTGTTTCACTAGTCAATAACATTTACTCCACTGAGGTTTGGACTGGAACAGAAACAAAAGAGTTCAGGACTGAATCTCAAACCAGACGAGGCAGGACTGGAGCAGCAGGAAGTCCAGTCCAAGAACAGGGTCAGTCTGTGTGCAATGGCTGAGCTGAAGCACAGGGTGCCGTGGGCTCTGAGCTAGAGCAGTGCGAGATTTAAGGACCTTAAACACCTGAGCTAAGCTGCAGGACAGAACCAGTCTGATTCAGCTGGGCACCACACTGAAACCACCCTTTCCTTTTGTTCATTTGCAATGATGCAAGGTTTTAAATGTGAGGAAAGGGTGCCCCAGCTCCTGGATGGACTTACAGCAGACAGGAGTTTAACATCCGCATGCGATTTACAGTATTCTGGGCCAAGAAACATAGCTGGTTTGCTGTTTGGATGTTAATCGGATGTCTTGGTCATCTGAGGGCTTCATGTGTGGTTGCCTGCAAAGCTCACTGTCTTTAAATTATGGCCACAACCTGTGCAGCCACCGCTGTCTTTCCTTGGCTCAGTTCCCTGCTGCTCCCTCCAAGCCTACCTCAGCAGTCCTATGGTGGATATTGTCACCGAAACGGCAGGAAAAGCAAAAACCCTCCGACAATATTTTTAATGTTAGACAGTCAAGGCATTACTTTAATATCTGGCCAGGATGTTGTTCTGGCCAGGATGTACCACAGAAATCATCTTATCCACACATAGCCCAGGTGTGCAGAGAGAATCATTCCATGATACATAACCTTTACTAGATTTTCCAATTCTTTTATACAGTCAAAACTCATAGAAATGAATTGGGTCAGTGTTCATTGGTCTCAAGTTGTGTAGTTCTTAGTATTTGGTGTCCTATTGGATCTGGATTTCTTCGTTTCTGATGTTAAATAGATCTTAATTTCTTGATTTCCTGATCAGTTTTTTTCCGGAGGAGATGTCTCCATCTCTGCCAGAGGAATCTGGGGTAGATGGTCATAGATGCCCTTATCTCTTTGGGGCTACTCCCAGTCTGTTGAAATGCTAAGCCCATCGGCCCTCACCTGAAACAATGCCCTGGAAAGAAGCTTCAGTCCCCTTCCCCTGGGGCAAAGGTGAACAGACCTGGCTAAAGTTATACATAAAAATTTTTAAACTAGTATGTTTTCCAACAATACCACAGGCAATCTCACTGCTCCCAACCTATTTTGCTCCACTAGAATAAATATTCCTCTAAAGGCACTTCCTTCAGAGGAGCCTTCTCCTCTGCAGTTGCCCTCAGCACTTGCGATGTCTTCCCTCCTCACGCCTGTTCACAGGACTTCCTTTGCTTTCATTCCCTTTATTTGGGAGAACAGCTGGACAACTCCAGCTGTTTCCCTCCATGAGCGCTTCCAGAAATAAAGTGATAACCTTAGCCCTTCTTGAGCCCTGAGGTTAGCTGGGGGAGGGTTGCAGGTTAAAGTAACAGTCTGCAAAATATTGTAGTTTAAGGGCAGAGAGATTGAGAACCAGTGGAATTTTCCATCTCACCAGGGCTGTATCCCTTTCCTCCTGTGCTGCTTGTCAAGCCTAGAGGGTGCACAGCTTGCCTACTTCTTTCCAATTATTTTAATCCTTTGGTAGTATAAAAAGGGGAAGCTTTTAATTAAAACTGGGGCCTTGCACCTGAATTATCCTTTGAGGGCCGGCAGGATGCACTGTCAGAGGATCAGCACGTTCTGGGGGGAAGGCCTTACTGAGACATGGTCTAGCTCAAGAGCCTGGGCTCTGGACTTCTCTCAGAGCACTGGTACCAAGGGAAGGATCTGCAGGGTCACCTGCTGGGGAGCATATGCAGGTTAAAAGAAGTTTCGTTCCCTGTGTGTCTCTAAAGGGGAAATACAATTCACAGCCCTGGAAATGGCCAATGTGCATCTGATCCACACTTAGAAAAAGAGCAGTCAACAGCACATATTAAGGCATTGGGCCTTCTGCTTTGACTCTTCTTTGGTATGATAAGAGGTGGTGATTAGCACAGTTCAAAGACAACCATGATGAGGGTGAAATAAGTAGTTTTGGAAGACACCTTTTCAATATCTAAGACGTCATCAAAAGTAGAGGAAGAAGGTGACTTCTCATGTGTTTTGTAGTTTCTAAGAGCTGTCATGAATGTATTTCACCTTCTGGGAGATGAAAGGGATAAGCACCATCTGTAAGTGAGGGATAGTATCATCTGTCAGGTGATACCCTTCAATATGCACTGTCATTTCTGGAGTGCTGTGAGGTCTGGAAGGTGTCTTGTATGACCTAATGCTCTGCCCTTCTTAAGGCCATGATCACTGAGCCATTGCTGTCAGGGGACAGATACTGTGGCAGGATTTTATTATCCTTGATGCCCTCCTGAGCAGTAGCCACCCCATCTGTCTGACATGTTCTACTTTTGGGAGCCAGCCTCCAGATGACTAGCACTGTCAGGAATCTGCCTGGAGCAACATCAGACAAGCTGAAAGTAGCCTGCCTCCTCCATGACTAAGGGTATATGTGAGGGAAGACTACTCTGGTTACTTACTTGTCAAAAAAAGGCTTAACAGGTGGCAGCATCAAATGTCCTTTATGAGGGCAGTGAATGATGGGACTGTGGTTTTCTCGTGGTCCTTCTTTCACTGGATTGTTACTTTTAAACAGTCAGTGAAAGGTAACTGAGTAAACAAACCACCTGACTGACACTTGCTATGTAGGGAAATTCGATGGCAGGCTGCAAATTAAAATTTCCTTCTCTTTGGCTTTCTGGACTGTTCCTTAAAAAACATTAAGGGAAGAACAAGTCTGTCTGTCATATAATCCCCATTACTCTATTTTTTGAGAATCTGGGCTAAGTATTTGTGTTCATACGGCAGAAGAATGCAAGGTTTAGGAGTGGTACCAACCATGATCATGTGGAACTGCAACACGCTACTGCTGAATGCCCCCCCAAAGAGGCTGAAACAGTTTATGAGAGTATAATTCTTAATGGTCCTATGATTGGGAGCCTGCCTTTGAGTTCAAGCATCAATTGTTTATTTGCAACTGGAAGTTCCCAAGGTGTTGCTTGCCACAGATGTGGGAGAAGAAAGACACAGGCTGGTGAATCCAGGCCCACAAAGAGTGAGAGCAGAGGGGGTTTTATTGAATCATTGAGAAAGATCCTGCATTAATTGATGTCACTGCATCTTTCAGGCCAGTATTATCATTATGTGAATGCAATCTGGTTCATATTTGTACCATTAATATAAGAATTTGTTAATGAGGGTGATCATCAGGAGGCAGGACAGCAGAGGAGGTTAGGAAATTTTTATCTGTAACTTGCCATTTGAAATCCAGTTCAGCTCGGCAGTGACTGGTGGTTATTAGTGCCTTACATTTCTTGGTAGACTCTGCATGAAATAAATTAGCAAATCCTTCATTCAGTTCTCCCTCAGAAAAACATCACCCATAACTGACACTGATTAGATGCCTCATTGGCAGTGTTGCAGGGAGAGCAAAAACTGATAGAGACCATGCTCTCATTTTCTCTTGAGTTATCAACACCTTCAGGCATAGGGTCCTTGCAGATCAGGCTGGGTGTCAAATGGTGACCTGAGCAGTAGACTGGAAGAGCTTATCCTGATGTAGAATTAAATGAGATTTTGATTTCCTGTGCTCCAGGGAGGCTAGCATAGCTTGTAATACAAAGGTTTTGTTTGGTTAGAGAGCTGCCAGGAGGTGCAGCCACCTACCACTGGTGCCAGCTCTCTGGAAGTCTGAACTGTTGTACCAAGAGAAAGTATGTAGGTGGTGAGCATCTCTTTCTTCTCCAGGAACCCAGCTGGCTCAAAGTCTTGTTGACACCAAAGGACCGCTAAATATTTTTTCCATGGATGACGATTACACTATTTCCAAAGGAGATGAGGATTTCCCATCAGGGCACACGAGTACAGACTCAGAGGCTGTTGCTGGGTTTTGGTTCTTGAAGAGGTTACTGAATGAAGCACGGGAGAGTTCTTCACCTTATAACTGAAAAGGTGGAAATTTGGAATTAGCTACCAGCGAGTGAAGACTATTTTTTCTTCCGTACAGACACATTCCTCCTCCCACTTTCACTTGGTGGCTTGCTTATTTCTTTAGTGCCTTTATAGTGCCATTGTAGGATCCCTTGGAAAGTGTCCCACTTATACACCTTTTCCCTAGGATATGAGTCCCCTGGGAGAGGCTTCCTGCAGACTGTTTGCTCAGACACCTGTGCACTATAACGTATGCCTAATTGAAATCGCATTAATGGTATGATTCCATTACAGCTGAGCAAGATGCTTGCTGCAAGAACACTCCCGGCGGGCCTTGAATCAGCTGCAATAGATAATTTATAAAGTGCTGTGGATCCGCTCAAAGCTCCAGTGTTAAGTACAGGAGACACAAGGCTATTCATTATTAACACGATATTATGCTTTTTGCTCAGCAAAAATTGTGGGTCTGGATTGAGCTAGGCTCTATCGAAGGTGAGATTTGGGACTGTCAGTTTGACCAAGCTGTTCCTCAGACATTGCCTTTAAGTCTGTGAGAGCTTTTGAACTCTCTTTGGAAGGTAACACATCTCTGCTCTGTCACGATATTCTAAGAATTCAGTAGGTGCTCTTTGGATTTTCTTGCTCTGCATTGTAATTTTTATGAAAAGGCTGGGGGTGAAAAGAGCTAACAGCTGCTTTGGGGCAGTCCTGATGCACAGCAGCATGTCAGGCTGCTCTGAACCCAGTCTCCAGTTAGCGCAAACCTGAGTCTCTTTCCTCACTTCCACATTTCTGTGTGTATTTCCTAGCCTGTATCTCCAAGAAGCCTTTACTATCTCAAACATAGACTACCACTGTTCTTACAGCAAGAAAAGGGTGGAGAGAGGAATGGTCTTTTTTTGCTATGACAGTAGGGCAGTGAAAGGGTATTTACCTTAGCTGTGGCTATCCAGACTAAACTACAGTCCCACACTATCAAAGTGTCCAAGCGGAAGGAGGGGAGAAAGAAGAGGTGAGAGAAAGAGCTTCACCATCTGCTTCTGAATCTTCAGCTTCCTATTCCTTTTGTTGTCATTCTTTCTCCCCAGAGCCTGCTGTCATGCATGCCTGGACAGCACCGCTCTCTTTGGCATCTTCTGTCTCAGAAGCAAAGCCCCAGCTTCCCTTTGCAGGAAGTTCAAACACACAGACAGAGGCAGCTCTTGCTGAAGAATCAGAGAGCATGAAAAGGAGATACATGCAAAAAAAGACTAGAAGAAAATTTGCCCTCTCTGTGTCTTGCATCCCTTCTCTCCAGAACTCTGTAAGTGTACCTGTTCCCCTGAATTTTCTGTTATTATTCATCCTAGTGTCCTGTTCTTCAAGACAGCACTGGCAGGAGCTCCTCAAATGGGTGTACTTCATTGAAGTGTATAAAGATGTATGAGCAGCAAGTGCTGCTTCAATTTGGAAATAAAAGCGAAAATCTGTGAGAAGATGAAGACTTTCCAAGAAAGCTTTACATGCCTTTGTGGGGATGTTTGGGGTTAGTTACCTCTTCTCAACAGACTGTAGAAAATATTACATGTTTTAATCTTCTAAAGACAGAGAACATTCTTTGCAAAATCCTCACCTTCTTAACATCTTTGTAATTAGCTGTACTAGCAAGTCATTAGCAATTGTTTTTACAACAAAACTTGAAGTCACACGTGGAGAATCAGTATGACCTTCTGATTCTCCATTCATCTCTCTCCACTCCACATGTGTAGTCAGAGCTACCACCAATGTTTTTAGTGATATTTTAATTTTAACCACGCGTTTGTGAGGAAAAGAGGGGAGGTTCTTTTGGCACTGAATCTCCCGAGTCTACGCAGAGCTTTGGGTATCTTGGCAGGAAGATGTGCATTTTTAAGGGGTCACAGATTGAAATTGTCAGCAGATGATTTGCCCTCTAGAAGAAGAAACTTAGAAAAACTTTTGAGGCTTTTAAAATGTCTTTTTCTTTATAAATAGAAGGAAAGTACAGGCTTCAGAGCTTGAGAACAGAGATCAGACACTCACTAGGAAGCTTGGCCTTTTCAGTTATTTATTGAGTTGCATTTTTCATTTGTAGTGCTTGATGGTTGATCTTTATGAACTCCTTCCTCTCCTCCCGCTGTCTTTTCTTCAACTGTCCTTTACACAGCTTGAATACTTGTGGGAGCAGCTGGATTAACAGCTCTAGAAACTTGTAGAGAGGAGGAATATGTGCATTTGATGGTTCCAGCAGCTGAGAGTCTGATGCAAACTCTACTAGAAGTCATGGAAGAGAAGAAAGAATCAAAGTGGAGACACAGGAACTGCAGTTAAGCACAGTGCATGCCAGGTCTATCAGGACATACATCTGCACCTGCAGAAACCCCTCTGCTGGCCTCCTGACTCCCTCGGGAGATCACTAGGGAGTGTGGCTCTCTCTCTATTATATTGGCTGTCCGATGACTGCTGCTCAGTTGGCCAGTTGACTGCTCATCACTTTGGATTTTTTCTTTTTAAGTAATTGGTGGCTTTTGACCTTCTGCTTTGGTTCTTTACATAATCTATCAACACCAGTGGACTGAGCAATGAAAAATCTCTGAGATCAATGTGGCCCTCCCTCACCACCTGTCCTTGAAAAAAGTCCAGATGGGCTGCTATCGGTACGAACATGTTCAGAGGCATTCTCACTCCTCCTGCTGAATTGGTCTTGTTTCCTCTCTCCTGTTAAGGTGTGAACATGAACCAAATAAGAAAGAGAGACAGTAGGCTTGACTGTGGGTCTGCCTGCAGCCCAGAATGCCACCCTGGAAAAATGTCTAACAGCAAAACTCTTTGTCTTCCATGAGACCAAAAGCTGTAAGTTCCAGTGGTTCAACTTGAAAAATGCCATCCAAATGCCTTTCTTTGAGTTTTGTTTGTTTGTTCGTTTGGTTTTTTTTTATGAAGCAGACTTGTCCGAGCAGCTCAAAGTTGCCATGAGTTTCCTTTCAGGCCTGCTGCTACACAGCTGGGATCCCAGCAGTTCTGGTTGCTCTGGCTCAATCAGAGCTCCTTGGCTTCCAGGCTTCCTGCCAGGAAAATCTTTAGTATCCCAGCTGGAGCTAGTTTTGCCAGGCTCACAGTTCTGCCCACTGATCAGGTAGACAGGAGAACCTGTGAGGAAACAGGTAGATTTCTGCCAGAAAATTCAATTAAGCAAGTACATTCCCATGAAATAGTTTGATTCTGTTAAACTGGCATTTTTCAAATGGAAAACTGTTCTATATGAAAGCTTATGTCCAGCTTTGCTCATTAGTGCATCCATCCATGAACAAAAGGTAGGTTGTGCTGGAGACCAATAATTGAAATGCTTAAATCCCTTCCATCAAGAGCAGAACAGAGTAACAATTCAGTGTCTGGTTCCATTTTACCAGTTTAATTTTTTTCTGCAGACATTAAATCTTTCAAGACCCCTGTTAGATAGAGATTACTGTTCCCATTAGCTGACAGAGGCAGGTCTGAGATAGGGCATGGAATAACTTGGTCTTATAGAGAGTCATTGGAAACTCTGCTGAAGTATCCAGTCCTGACTGAGCATCTTTAGAACAAGAGTCCCTTTCCTTTAAAGGTTCTTCTGGAAGACTTGTCAGCGCACTAAAATGTTTGGGGTTTTTTTGACAGTGGTATTAAGAAAGAGTCTTGCCTCATCCCTGTTAATCGGGGCTGAAATTATTTGTCACACACTTTCCATGTGAATCACATTTCCGTACTGACTCTCCTGGCTGATTCTCTCAGCGCGTCATTGCTGTCTTTACACCCTCCAGTGGAACTGGATCACACACTCTTTTGTGATAGGCCCAGGGCAAGGATTTCAATTGGAAACAGGAAAGATTGAGCACGTAGCTCCTGCTGACATCTCACTCGGCACTTCTTCTATCACTGGCTGATTTAAGTGCTTCTCGTTGGTAACTACTCCTTTACAGATTACAACTTTGAGAGGTTTCTTAACCTATTTCATCCTGATTGATGGAACATTGCATGTGAAGTGGATGCAAGACATGGGAGTATGGGTTTATGAGAAGGGCCTCAAACTAGATAGCACGTGTGCAATGAGACTGGCTTTATTCTGCTCCTCAGATTTTGTGCTGCACCAGTTAACAGTGACATATTGATTCCTCACTGGTGCAGAGCACCGAGAGACTTTAGTGTTAAAAGCATCAAGACCCAGCAACATCGAAGATATAATTTAACAGGCTCAAAGGTAAAAGGCAGACTCTTCTCTGGGATTGCAAGCAGAGGTGAAGAGTGGGACAGCTTCATGATTTAACACCTTGTGATTTTTACATCGAGGCAAGCTGCTACCATTCTTACTTAGTATCATCTTACAGTCACTTTGCACCTGATGTAAATGACTGCTGACAACGGATAGTTACACCAGCCATCCAAGCATGAGGTTAGTAAGAGTGTACGCAAGTAACAAAAGATTCCCTCTTTGTTTTGTCATGTGGGGAGGAGAGTAGAAGATGGACAGAAACAAATCTGCAAATAAAACCAGCCTCACTGTACATTTGGTATTGCTCTTGGAGGACAAAAATCAAAGTGGGTTCTGGTGAGCATTAGGTTGATTATTTCTAATTAAGATTTATTGGCTAATTATAAACACACTACTAGAAATCAGAACATTTTATTTGGTACAATTGCATTTTAATTTTGCCTTGCTGTATCTAAAAGTGGTCTTTAATCGGTATATAGGTTCTGAGTTAGGTTAAATTTCCTAAATAGGATATATCAGCTCAATGCTTTTTAGCAACAAAGCAAAGTTCCTGTTTAGGGAACAGGACTTGGCAACATGTTCATAAAGCTTTATTATTCCTTCTAGAGAGAAGGGATAACCTTCCTTCCCACTTGCTGCTGTTCTTGTACCAAAAGCTGAACAGAAATGTTTTGCCTTATTTTTTTGCTTTTCCCTTTTCCTGCTTACTTTCTAGGGTATTGCTTTATAAACAATAATGTAATAGGGCTGTGAGGCCTTATACACGCCGAGATTGGCCCCAGCGAAGACCACCTCCTCCGTATGGCAGCATATGTTTCTGTGCATTTCCTGATAGAGCAGCCATCTCCCTGTGGCATTTAAGCATGGTATAATTAGCTGTGTACAGAAGCAGAGTGTTGATAACATTTTGCTGGAAGAGTGCCATCAGCGTGACTGTTCTCGGTACTGCTTGCCGTGAGTAGCACTGTCTATAGAGAACAGTCATTGCAGATCTGTGGGCTGCTCCTGCACACCCCGAGCTCTTTCATGATTTTATCATTAGTGGTGCCTGGAGAGTAGTCCTTCGAGTTTTGAATGTTTAACAGGAGAGAGGTTCTGGCCTGTTTGTTTAGCTATGTATTTTCTTGATTGCATTTTGACAGGATTAAGCCCACCTGCAGACTGGCACCACAACTGATCTACTCCCTGTTCCAACATACTTGTTCCCTGTTCTCTCCCAGCTTCTGTTGGCAGTACAAGAGTTGAAAAAAAAATAAAAAATGAAAAAAAATCCAGGAATATTTCTCCTTAAAAAGTTCATCCCCTTGCAGGGTCTCTTCCCTGCCTTCCCTATGATCCAACCTTCCTGTCTTTTTGCTATTCCATGCAGACAGAAAACAGGGATTACAGAGGACCGTGCAAGAACTACCCAGAGTGATATATGCAAACAAGATATACATGTGTGAAAATAAGCCTGTCTCAGAGAGTACTCAAAAGCAAAGATTCAAAGAAGAATGCAGAAAATGTAAGGTCACCAATGACGAGTAGGGCAGGGCAATTTCCATCTTCCTGTAAGCAATTAGAGGTTGGTTTATAGGACTATAACTTCTTTATCCATTTTATGCTGTTTACAATAACCTTGCATGTCCCATTATCCATGCTTGAGATACAATGCTTCTGAGCAATTTTAGTGTGTTGACTTCTGTGATAATTGTAGAAGTCAATCCCAACAGTTAATAATGTGATGGTCAAAACATTTTCTGATCAAAAATGTACTGCTCTTGGCTTCCTTTTCTTCCATTTGTAAGATTCCTTTCTGTGGTTACACATTGCTCAGCTTTCAGCAAATCTGCTGAGGCATGTCTGCAACATCTGTGGGGACAGAGGCAAAGAGTCTCTGCTGAGTTCTGAACCCACAGGTCTCTGCAGCACAGCACTGTGGTGGTTTCCCTGTTTATCTGCTTGCCAGTAGCCCTGAGTGCTGTGGCTGTGTTCCTCCTGATGCCAAGCTGATTCCCAGCTTTGATGCCTCAGCATGCTGCACTCTCACTCTTTCAGCTCCAAGTACATCATGCAAGGTGTGGGCTTGGTGTAACCTGCCCATGGTGCACTGATATCCTGCTGGTGGCTGCTCTGTGCTTGTGACTGACAGCCAAACGCAGCACCAGCTCCTCCTCTAGCAACAGAAGTACTGTCAGAGATTCTGTTCTGCAGATAGCAGGGCTACATTATTTCTCACACAGCCACAGCAGACACCCTGCTCAACAGACATTCTTATGCACTACGTTGTCATTGAATAATGCAGATGGATTTTCAAAAGTAGCAAAGAAGCCAGAACTTTAGACTGAGAAAGGAGTTCTCTCTATTCCCCTGCCTTCACTTGAAATATATCAGGGCCTCCAAAAGAAATCTAAAGACTCACACTGGTTGTTCCAACTGAAAAGGACTTAGAGGTGGAAGAAAGATCGAGTCCTTGAGGACCATATAAAATCTATACAAAATCTGTTTCATTATGAAAAGTGATACAGATTTTAGAACAGCATCCTCAGATGTATTTTGCTGAGGTACTGGTGCCAAAGACAACAGCAGCTCTTGCTTCTCTATGTGTACTGGGAGAGGCTTTTTGTGCTAGGAGTTTTCCTGTGCGTTTAAAACAACCTGTACCTCGCACCAGAGCTTGAGACCCCAAATAGTCTAGATTGTGTATGGAAACAGAGAGTGGCAGGGAGCATATGCCACTGTGTTTTATCTGAAGTCTAATCCTGGGGGAAGCATTTATTTTGACACCTTGCTTAGTTCGAATTTGGAGAAGCTATCAAGTAAATGGGTGCAATATTTCAGTTTGTTCTGTTTGTTAACACCTTCTGACTAGATCAGCACCCAGGAAGCGTGAGTCTTATTGAGTATTTTGTCTGCAGATGTAGAGAAATTTGGCCTGACCTTTCATGGTTTTGCAGTATTAATAATGGTTTCTTCTTTGCTGTGTGTGCAGATGTGAGTCTGACTGCCTCTATGTTCTCTGTGGTAGGTACATTTGCTGGTTTTGTGTGTTAATCCTAGAGTTTGTGTAATTTTTTTCACTTTATTCCCCAGCCCTCTTGTAACTCTAGAAGCTGAGAAAAGTAACTTTTGGAGAAAGCATGGCTGCAATCTCTGTAACAACAGAACAGAAAAAATGGTTGAAAAATATAAAATACTTCATTTTGTCAGAGGTTGTCAGTTCCTCAGAAAACCCCAGAGGTGCATAAAATCCTGCCTTTTGCTAGTAAAATCACTAAAGAGATGCCTGGGATTTGTGAAGCCAGACTAGAAAAAACAATATTTTAGAGGTGTCTGCTGGGACATTGACTGGAAAGCTCAGGAAAGGCAAGGTCAAGTCCTCCATGTGTCCTGTGGCTGTGAAGCAGGAATGCTGGCTTTTCTGAAGTGATTGGAAAAGCAGCCTGTGCCCAGCAGTCTGTGCCCAACGCTGTGACTGGGGTCTGGACAAGCAGTTATTTGTGTCAGTCTGAGCTGCTGGTGGGGAGCAGCCATGAGTGCCCAGCCACACTTCTCTTCACCCTCCCCTTCTCCAGCGCTCCCTTCCCCACACGGCCTTGCACCAGCACGCAGGGGCAGTTGGGTACATTCCTGGGTCACAGCATGGCAGTCACGGAGGTACAAAGAGATTTCCGGCTTTTCTGACCTGCAGTCTTGACAGGAAATACAGTGGAGGGAAAGATAAAAAACAAGAAGAGAGCAAGTGAGGTTTTCTCAAGACAGGGCTTCCCCGCCTTGAATTGGTGCAGATAGAAGAATGGGAGGAAGCAGCCTTTGAGGGCTGCTGGAGAGGCAGGCAGACTTCTATTAATAACCTTGTTTATGTGATCTCAAAGCATTGTTAGAGGAATTTCTGCAGGCTGCAATTTTCTTGTTGCTTAGGATTTACCCACCTCGATTTTTTTACTCCAAACAGAGAATTTTTAGAGAACACTTCTTTGGAATAGATTGCCTTTATCCCCCTTTCCCCCACAACCTTTGTTGTCCTCTAAATAGGCATGAAAATCCTCACATTTCCTCATACTTAGACCTAAAAGAGCCTTCCTTTTTAGCTGCAGTCCCAGTTGTGAAGATTCCCTCCTTTCCTCTGCAGAGCAAGGAGTGTTGGCATGAGACTGAGAAAGCCTTTCCGTGCCAGTTCCTCCCTCACCTGTGCTCTTTGCAGCCAGAGTTTCCTTTAAGCCATCCCTATTTTTTCCCACCATAGCAAGCATTCAGAAAGGAATTGTGGTTGTTTGTTCCACATCCTTGTGAACTGCCATTGTTTGAAGCAGCTGTGGACAAAGGCTTGGAGAGTTAAAAAAGAACATTCACCACTAATTTTTGGCAGTACAGTAGAGCTGGAAGGAGGCACTTTTAGATAGCAATGCATAATGTTCAGTCTCATATCTGGTAAAGCAATGAGTTTGGGCCCTTTTTAGCTCTCTCAAAACAAGGCTGCTATCCCTTTATTTCCCTTTTTCTGCTCTTTCTCCTTCTCAGAGCCGTGATATATTCTACTGTTCTGATATATTCTACTGATGATTACTCTAGATGCAATAAATTTTTCAGTGATACAACACAATGATGTTCTAAGCAAGTAACAGGATGTCTCCAGATCACAGATCCTGAGAAGCCTGTGAGTATCCTTTATATCTGCTGCTATCAGACCAATCCAAACACCAAAGCAAAAGGAGTTTTAACCCTTCCCAGTGAGTGGCTGAGGGCATGCAGAGGTGCACAGCTGTCCTTGAAATGAGCATCTGAGCTTGATAAGAGGACTGCAGTCTTCAAGCTGCTGCTGAAGAACTTTGAACACAGTTGAACGAGATGGAAAAGACATTTACTTTGACACTGTTAGGATGGAAGAGATTTTCTGCAGGGTTTGGATTTTTTTATTTTTTTAATCTTTGCTTCATATTTTATTGAGATACTTTCTGTTTTAAATTAAATGGGCAACTGCAATAATTCAGACTTGCAGCTTCCAGGAGCAGTGCCACAGTCACGGGAGTTCCTCTCTGCATTAGCATATCTATGTTTAAAGCTGGGCCATCTCAGCAACTTTTAGAGTAATGTACTGTATAATTTAACAGAGAGCAGAAATGGCACAAAACAAAGAACTCCAGTGGGAGAGAAAAGGGAAGGAGAGTATATCAAGAAAATGCTTTAAAATACTGCATTTTCCCCAGAGCATACCAGAGGAAACACCCGACAATATGCTCATAGCCCCAGCAACTATAGAAATTTGTGCCACTTTGAGGTCTGCTGGCAGCAGCTTCTCTTCAGTTTTGAAAAACTCAGAAATCTGAAGGCTGGCCCAGCTGTTTGAAAACTGAGGCAGGATCACGATTATAAGGCCACACATGTATGTAAAGTACATCTGTTTTCCGGTGACCAGGCTTGCACCTGTGGCTAGGTACAGTGTGAAAGGTGAAGTCCATGCAATGTGTTCTGAAGCCAGATCTACAAAGTTAGAATCATCTGATAAAGCAATTTTTTTTTTTTGGCCACGTGCCTCCAGCTGCAGCTGATGCAAAAGATTTTTAAAGAAAGACAAATACATCTGAGAGCTGCCCTTGACTCAGTGTAGCGAGTGGGTGGCAGATATCTCAGGAATTCTTCCACGGCGATACTTAAGATTATTTTAGAGCACACCTGTAAAGATCTGGGATATCGGAAGCCTCATGTGTGTCCTCCCATGTGCCTCCTAGGAATCCCCCACATCCCAAAGGAATTGGCTGTCTGAAAAGTTTCAGAAGAGCCCTTCCCGTGCAGCCTCTGCAGTCCTCAGCCAGAGCAACTGTTCTGCTGGGGGGCTGTGCTCTGTGCCTGGGCCCACAGGGAACCTCTAGGAAAATCCTGCCTTCCCCTGCTAGTAATGAGTAAGTGCTGGAGGCACTTTCCTGTATGTATTGATGCTATGTCCTTTGAAGCTGCAGTTCCCACAGCGTATAAAGGCTGTATCCCTCCCTTTGATGCCAAATGAAGGCTAGGGTCACTGTATTTGACCTCAGTAACTCAAGGTTTGAAATGGAACAAAAAAGAGTCAGTAACCACTCAAAGTAGCCCATGAGGTTTGATCTTGTGTAATGTAATACTCCATGACAAGAGCTTCCACTGTTGCGGGAGCAAAGAGTGTGGCATACAACATGGGCGATCTCAGTTCTTCACAACAGACAACTGGGGCAAGCATAACTGCAGAGAGACTCAGTGATAAACATCTCCTCTTATCCCATCTGTAAATCCCTTCAATGTCATGAAATTGCCCCTACTGGCCCAGTAGCAGAATGTGTAAAGCCATCTGGCAACATTAAAATGAGTGGGATTTTCTCCTTCGTGCGAAAAAAATGCCCGTGCACCAAACTCCACAGTGTTTCCAAACTGTTTTACGTGGTAGAGGGCTGTAAAGGACTCTTTCTCCAGCTGCTGGTCTAATAACTAGCAGTGCTGACTTTCATTTCTTGAATAAATCATTCTCATCTGGGTGATGATGCTTCCCTGGACTGTGGCATTATGCCATCTCATTTTCCATAAGCCAGGCTGCAAACACAAAGACTCTGGATTGCTGGCCAAGTGTTGAACAAGGAGAAAATCAGCAGGTCTAATGTTGAAATTATTGATATTATTTTAAAGCAGTCTTGTAAATACAGTGGAATTAGTCCTGTCATCTCAGCCAGAGCAATCAAAAGAGTCATTAAAGTTTAATAAAGTTGAGTGATTCATCTTTTGCTGTAATATTTTCAAATAATTACCCTACTTAAGGTTTAAGCTCCTTGAGAGTGTAGAATCTAGGCATATGTGAAAAGGGCTGAGAAAGTCTGAATCCAGTGTTACCTCCTGCTACCTACTCTCTTCTCAACTTTGTACCTCTTATTCCTACTAATAGTGCTTTGCTGTACTGAGAGTTACAAACTCATTCTTGGTTAACATGTTTAAAAAGTTGCAAAACCCAGAGGAGTGCTTGGGCTAAATTGTCTAGGATTTAATCTGTGACACTGTCCCCCATCACACCATGCTTCCTTGGACCCTTCTGGAGGCAAACATCCAACATCCAGGACTCGTGGGGAAGGAGGCAGCCCCGTCACATGCACAGTGATGCAAGGCACAGAGCTGCCCTGCAGGGGTGGAAGCCAGCCCAGGGACACCTACAGAGCGGGAGAGGCTGATGCTGTACACCTCAGCTCTCTGGCACAGCAGATGGTAACAGCCACTCTTGTGGTGTGTTCAATGGTTAGATGTTTCCAGAGCCTCAGGCTGCTGCTTTGCTTGGCTGAGTTCCTCTTCATGAGTGTTTGCTTTTGAAAGAGATTTATTTAGAAGGGGGGGAAAATGTGGCACGGATAACTGTAGTCACCAGAAGAAAGGAGTTTAAAGGCAGCTCCTTATTTCTATCAACAATAAAAAGACTCAGCAGGTTAGCTATTATATCTGTGTATTAAATAAAGGCATTCACTGCGAGCAGAGTGTGCACACTTACTTCAGTTCAGCTGACAGACACTCATTAAGCTGTAGTGACTAATTTACTTTCAATTGTTTCTCCAAGCCCTAAATCAGAGGTTTGCAAACTATGCTAATGCCACACCTTCCTTTCCCTGGCATAGAAGGAAAAGGACTAAGACACTGATTTATCAGAGACAGAAAAAACAGCCTTGGCTAAAACCTGAGCAGTTAAAAAGTACACCTTAGATCCCAGCTATGCATTTCAGCTTTTGCTCAACCCAAACAGGAATTGAGCTCATAGGAAATTTTGGTCATGGGGTCAAAATGTGCTTTCCAAGCTTTTCTTGCTGTGTTGTACATAATCCTTGGTGATGGATCACTGGACAGTGTCCCCATATCTATTTCGCTCTAATGGAGACTTCCCCCAGAAGGAATCCTATGTGCTTTTTTTGTGCCCTGGCTGAAATAACATTTGTTGTAAGATGGGCTTTTTAACAGTGAAAATCTTCACTGTTTACCAAGAAGTGGGACTGGGCATCTTGATAAAGACCAGCCAGCTTATCTTTTTCCTCAGCACCTCAGAGTGGGCAAGAGACAGGCATATGGCCAGACCCTGGAGTACAAATCAGCATTGCAGTAATGACTCCAGCTACTTTGATAATGATTGTAACACACAAGGGCTAAGGAGTGACTGAAGAGCAGGTGGAGTGGCTTGTTCAGACCCCATCTCAGCCATTCTGCTGTCACTGAGGCACCAGCCTGGCTGGGTATGATTAACCACTTATAGCTCTTTCTTTGCACTGATGGGAAGTGATTCAGAACTGCGTTTCTCCCCTTTGAGTGAAGTAGAGAAAGTGTGTGGAGATAACAGGCACCGCCTTGTTTTATTTCCTGATGGCTCCACAAAAATTGAACTGCCTGTGAAAAATGTCCTGCCAAGAATGAGGAAGGATTTGGCTTTAAATCGCCCTGGTAAGGTGCTTTAAATCCCTAAACTATATGGTTATATATATCTGTCTTAACCATGGCAGTGAGAGACTCAAATATGAGATGTCTTTCTTTGAGAGCTGCACATCCACTCTGCTATCCCATGATTATCTAATATTTGTAGTATTGGACTGATAATGCAGAAAAAACACTGTTCTCTGGCAGGGACCATGTATGTGACCCTTAGCTAGAGAATTTTGCTTTTCACCAGGGAGATGGCATTTTTCTGGGTAGAATGGAAAATCCCTTTTTTCCAGAAAACTGGTTCCTCACATGTCAGACCTTCATGTTAAAACAGAACTAAGATACATCCATTCAGCTCACACAGATATTAAGCAGAACTGAATTGCAGTTATCTAGCTTTTCAGTGGTGAGTTACATTTGGTTTTGGGAAGCACTTTGTTCAGTGAAAATGGAAATCTGTTAAGGCAGCCTCTGGACGCATGCATTTCTGCACTTCCAGTGCCCAAATATTTGCCATTTCCCACACGGGGATGCTGACATGGCATTAACTTTCTGCAAACATTCCCTGAAATGGCAGTCTGGGGACATTCAGCAAAAGGCTTAGTCTGGGTTATGGAACTGAGTGTCCTGTGCTCTGATGCTTGAATCAGCAAGAGAAAGGTTTAGGTCTATTGTCCCCACACAATTTTTTTTTTTTTGTACTTTGTGCAACATGTGGCTCTGCCAACTATATGCAGAGTAAAAGCTTTCCAGAGCAGTTTTGGGATTTTGTCTTCATTTTCAAATACAGAAAAAGACAGCAAAAAGCAGCTGAAGATGGTAGTCCAAGATTAAAACTTAGGATCAGCTTCTCAGTTCATTTTTAGTAAGGGCATTTGCTGGGTAGCTTGTACCATTGTGCCTTGATTTTCTCCTCACAGCTCCCATAGTTCTGACTTTGATGCTGTCCCAGAATATTTTGCTTTCTTTTTTCTCACCAGGAGGAAGAACGTTTTGTCAAATGGAGTTTGGTTTTTTACCTCTATTGGGGGGCAGGGTAGAAAATGCAGAGTTGGAAGATTCAGGAGGAACAGCAGGCACCAAGCCTTTTCCTCCCTGATAAGCACCACAAAAAGGAAATTATCTTGACCCCATAGAAGACTGGCTGTATCATGCAAAGTGCCTGGAAATCCTTGGCCAAGCAGCTGCAGAAAGGCAGCATGGAAACATTCCTACTGTTCACTCAGAGCTGCTCCCCATGTGTTCGACTGGCTTTTTCAAAAAGCAGAGAGAGCTTTGTGTGATGCTTCAGAATTCACCCATACAATTCCACAAGAACAGAGACAATTGTACTGGGAATTGCATGCCCAATATTTATGTTCCAGGAAGAGACAAGAAGAGAGAGTGCTTAGCAGTGCTCCTCATCCCTGCCTATTCCTGTATCCTTATAGTGGCTTAAATATAGTGGAGTCTGTTTATTTGACAATCCAGAAAATGTAAACAGGTAGTTTAAAATTAGATAGAAAACCTCTAGGGGATGAAAGAGAAACATCTTAGATGGCTGCACTTATGATGTATGTTCACTTAGTAAAAGAGGCACAAAGATGAATGCAGTGGCTTGTTTGCCACTCACTAAGTGTATGTGAACAACTTGGTGAAGTGACATGAGCATGATGTGCCACTTGCTTGGCACAGTCTGCAGAGACTGCAACCTCCACTGTCCCTGCCCAGTAGAGTGTAGCTGGAAGTAGATGACCTTCTTTAAGGTCCAGTCCTACCCAAACCATCCTATGATTCTGTGATTCTATAACTTTGGGAAATTAATTTATTGACAATTAAAATTTAAATGTAATTACTAATTTGGGTAGTGGAAAACAAAAAATGCCGAACATAAAACCACCACCTTCATCTGCTCTTGCTCAGGCTCAATTTCACTCCTTCATTCCAGACTACTTTACTTTCCCTAGACAGCACAGAGGGGATTTGGGTTATGGTCATGCAGAGGTTTCTCCCTGTTGCTCATTTTTTTCTGATACATTTTCTTTGCCCTGGTTTGGGTTCTGCATGGGCTGCAGTTCTCACACAGACTGCAGGGAAAATATGCTCTGGTTCCATGGAGAACCTCCTCCTTATCCTCCTCTTTGAACTTGGTGTTTCCTCTACTGTTTCTCACTCTTTTTGCTCCCTTCTTTTTCTCTCTCTGTGGAATTTTCTACCCTTTCTTAAATACATTTCCACAGAGGTGCCTCCAGCTTGGCTGCTGGGCTGAGCGGTGTCCTGGTGTGGGTCTGTGGTGCAGCTCACTCCAGCTGGCTGTGTCCAGTGTG
Source organism: Vireo altiloquus (assembly GCA_013396875.1). NCBI lineage: Eukaryota > Metazoa > Chordata > Aves > Passeriformes > Vireonidae > Vireo > Vireo altiloquus. The sequence continues at coordinate 28,767 of VZRF01010836.1, forward strand.
ACCTCTTCCCACAGGGGCACACAGGGGCAGCCACCCTCTGCCCCACTGCCACTGGTCCTGGGACTGAAGTGAAGTCTTTGTCATGAGGTTTTTGTCTGGGTTTTTTTCTCCATCCACTAACCGTACCAGAGCCATCCTCACTGGTTGCTAGGTGATATTTTCCTTATGTGGAGTCACAATTTTGTGTGAGAAGTGGCCTGAGCACTGAACCTTTGAGAGAAAAAGCACAGAAAGCTATGTGCAAGAGATGAAGGATCCAGGGAAGTGAAGCAGGCTGCAGACAAGAGGAATATGCCAGTATCATGAAGGGAATGTTGATGGGTAAAATTTTCCCAAACTGCCTGGTAGCAAATGTGCGGGATGAACACAGGTGTTTGGATCTACTGAGGTAGAAGACTGAAGATTTACTAACATCTGAACCTTGGATCCCTAGTGTGTACAGTTATCCTCCTACCCTTCTTCAATTCCACTTCCTTTTAACCTGTTTTCCATCCACCCCTCCAAAGTTATCACATACCAGTAACCACCAAGATTTCCTTGTCACTCTGTACCATGCTTATGTCTCTGCTGGTGCTTCAGCTATAAGATAAGATCTTTGGGGTAATAGGACCTTGTTTTCATCAGTGTAATGCAGGGAAGTGTGGCACAGCCCACAGCTAAAGACTTCAAGGGGATGCAACATTATAAAGACAAGATGAATCAAAATCTCCCCGTCACTCTGCATTTCCATATCTGCTCACTGGGATCTACCACACTGGTCCCAAAAACCTCGTCATCTTCAACTGGAAATTTGCAAAAGCCAAACGTAATTTCTAAATCGAAAGCTCATGGAAGAGCAAGACTGGGAATGCAGCCTGCCAAGCAGTGACTGTGCAGCTAATGAGGGAAGCGAACCTGGCCCCTTTGGAACTCCCTTATGCTCTTCTCTCCATCCAAACCCCAAAAATGTAATGGCATGTCTGTGGCAAGGAAACAGTAAATTACTTTTTTTCCACCCTGAGCTACAAGCTGCAGCAATCAGACCCCTGGGAATTCAGACTTCTTCTCCAACGCAGCTGGAAGGATTAATGCAGCAGACTTGAGGGGGTTCCGCTTCAAATCCCAGCTCCCTCGCCTGCCTAATTACTTCCATGTGTATTTGTGCAAGGCTGCATGTTGTCTGGGGTCTGCAGGTGGCACAGTGACCTCTGGGCTATAGGTGTGCTCTCCATACCTCACCATATGTTACAAGAATGAGCCAAGCAGTAAGAAGGCAATTGTGAGCATCCATGGCCGAGCAATCGCTCTCCGTACAGTGACTGATGGATTCTGTTTCTCTACCCCTTCTTCTCCTTTATGCTTTCTCCAGCTGTGAAAGGAGAAGGAATTTCTGGCCTCAGTTTATAATGTTTAATTAAAAAGAAAACTTTCATGCAAAGATAGCTTGTTTCCACAGCTTTGATGTTGGCGCCTGTGGGAAATAGATGAGTTGCAATTGCATTCTGGGTAACAAAATGCAAATGAGCAACTTCAAGCATTCTTGTGAGTTTTTCGAATCTCAAAATCAGAGGAGCCAGATCAACATATTTTCCCATGAAAATGAAGGAATTCTGTTGTGCTGGTTCACTTGTACCACTGATAGTGCTGCTTTCTCCAACTTTCTTAAAGCCCCTTCCAGAAGTCTCCTCAGCTATATTTTATTTATATTTTGTTTTCAGTGAGGTAGCTGCACCATTGTGTGACTGCTCTGTAGGGAATGTTGTGTTTGCAGGGATAAAGAAGCAGCAGTGGGTGCAATTCTGCCCATGGTTTCTCCTAGGTAGTACCCGGCCCCTGGGGAAGCATCTTGCTTTGCAACAATTTCCAGTTGTTCCTTACTTTTGGTGGGATTGGGTAGTGCAACAGAAATTCTTCTTTGGTTTTTGCCCTTTTTCATCTTCGGGAAGTCTGACAGAAAAAAAAGGAAAAAATGTGATCATGTATTTTAGAGAATATGGAAAACCTGTCAAGGGCTTTTGGGGCAAAGGAAATTGTTCAAAAGAATGGTTCATCTCAGAAGTTTGGAGAGCTGGCTACTGGTTCCAGTGGGATAATTCACATCTACCACACAGGGATATATATGTCATGCCTTTCAGGCAGCCTGGAACAGAAAACGTGATAACTTCTAATTTATATTTTTCAGCAGTTTCTTCAAATATATCCTGCTAAGAATTCTGGTCTAGCTTCACAGGATTTCTCTTTTCACAGTTTTGTTACACTCACCTAAGGCATGTGTTATACACTGAAAACAGGTGTATAAAGGTTGTATAATGGGAATATGATCACTGACTTTGACTCTTCTTGGAATTAATACTTGCTCCTGGCTTGCCTCCTTGCTGCTGTTAGATTGCTTCCAAGAGGGATAAGGCTGAACGAGAAGGACTGCCCGGTGGAGACTGCCCTCAGTGGGCATTGCCACAGGGGATGGCTCAAGTGTCCTGCTGTCTGAATGACCACATGGAGGAAGTCTTTTGGGAGACTGATTTTTTGGGGAGATTGCTTTGAGAATCTGTCAGGGAGACTGATTTTCTTTTTTAGTGTCTTTGCAGCCTCAATGGCTACCCAGTTGAACAGCCTTGATTTGAAATTCCTGTGTGTGTCACTGGTCCTACAGCGTATCTCTGGATCATGTCCTCAGTGTGCTACACAAGAGCTGTGTTCAGACTGATCACCAGTCCCCCAGATCTGATGGCAGTGCTCTTTGAGCCCTCTTGCACTGTCTCTGATCCCCTTCTACCAGGCTTTCCCTGGGAACAGCCCAAGGAAGTCTGCCTAAGATGTGCTGCCTGATTTATGCTGTTCTCCATCTGTGTCCCAAAGCAAAAGGGCATCTCTGCTGGGAACTGCTTTGTAGGGCAGCCCCCAGCTTCCCTCTGTGTCCATGTCCTGTGAGCTAGCAGGGGTCCTGCCTGCTCTCTTCTGCCTGAGAGAAGGTGGGGAATGGGAGTTGTGTCTGAATAGGTGTCAGAGGTGCCCAGGAATTTCTGACAACCTCAGCTCAATGCTTGGTGCACTGCGGTAGAGGAGGTGTCCCAAATAAATATGTACTGTTTATGATGGCAGTAATAGGGACAATATCTGTGTCTGTGCCAATCTGGCAGCAAAGACAGCTCCCTTTTCCTCACCATAGCTGGGTTCTTCCTCTGGACAAATCGGGTGGGGAATCCCCCTTTGATGTGGGATTTATTTTTGCTGGCATGCATCCTAGGACAGATGTAGCTGATCAGTGGGCCCCAGAAATGGGAGCACTGACAACTGCCCTGTGCTATAAAGGACAAGTCTTCACGTGTGGAGTGGCTGATGATTCAGAGTGATTCAGAGCCTTCCAGTCAAGGTGCTGTGCTTTTCTGCGCTTTACAGAAGTGCTTTAGGTAGTTTGTCCAGGCTGCGTATGACAGTACACTGCATCACTATTTTTCACGGTAAAAATGGAATGAGTCAAGGTCACACAAGCCCTCTTCCTAGGACTTCAACTGAGGCATTCTTCCCCTTTCCTTAAGGGCTCGTCAGTGGAGACGGTGAGAAAACTGGATGAAAAAGCACTGTGGAGGCACTGTAGTGGTCCACATGATACAGGCCCAAATCAGTGATAGTCTGTTCTGCAGGTTATCAGGGACCCCACTCCCCTTGCAGACCAGATGGGATCCTGATGATGCCCTGATTGTGTTTATGGGTAGGCTGACTTGGAGGGGACGTACGTGGAGGACAGTGTCTGACTAGATTAGGGCCATTTCAATCCGTTTGTTTTCAAACGCACCATGTTTGGTTTGGGCCATGTGGGGCTTGTTTGATAAAGGAAGAACCATACTAATTGAATTCGCTGGGTCAATGGCAGTTCACCCGAGGGGGAGGGCAAGGACTCTGCTGGAGGGATCTGCTATTAGACAGGAAACTGCAAGAGCTTGGTTTTTCGTCCTGGCAAAGCTCAGGGGTCTTATCCCCCAGTGAGCCTCACGTCACAGCGGGAATCCCAAGGCCTCAGAAACTCACTGCATTATAAAGGCCTCTGCCTGATGCAGAGATAAAATGAGTTCAGGCTGTGCCTTTGAACTGCTACTCCGGTTTTGGTCATGAGGAAAGGACCAAAGCTGGCTGAAGAAAACTCCTTAAGAATTTCAGGGCCAGTCCCTTCCCCTTGCAAACCTTAACAAAAGGAGTCTGGGAGCAGCAGCAGCTCTCCTTCCAGACTCCCTTAGCACAAAGGCTCTGTATCCCTGCACTAGTTGAAGAGAGTGAGGAAGTAAATGGAAAAAATCAGGCAAATAGGAAAGAAAAAAATTAATTCGTGCCTCTACCACAGACTGGGGGTGGGATTACTATGACTAAAAGCAACAAGTGATGCAAATCATTATTAAAAAAACCCAAATAAATGAGAATAGCATCTTTCATTTATCTGCTGGAAATTGCCACAGGCTATGTTGAAAGGCAAAATCTATAGCTTTGTGTGTGCATTCTAGTGGGGAATATTCCATCTGCCCCAGTAACCTCTCTTAATAGTCCCCACTGGCTTCAGGGGAGGCTGGCAGTGTTCACTGAGCACGGCTCTTGTCTAATGTGATTGCCCTACAAATGGGAGGCGAGTGGAGAAGCCACGGGGAGTCCCTAATTACTTCCACAGAATATAAATCCATGATGGTTTTGACAGCTTCTGGAGCTGAGGGCAGTATCCCACTGCCTGGCACACCTCGTGTCAGAGAACAGCTGGCTGTAGTCCCACCTTCATCAACAGCACCATCAACACCCCAGGAGGAAAGGGCAAAGCAGGAACATGTGAACAGCATGACACTTGATGGAGAAATTGCCTATTAACTATAGCAGCTCTGACCTTATGGATCCTGAGGCTCTGACACTACCTGAATTGCAGTGAATAGCTATGCCTTTCCTACTTGGCCTGTGATTTGTGCTCAGTGCCTAACGCTCCTGTGAAAGGCATGGCTTTACATGTGTTGAGAGGATGTCTTGTTATCGTACTATCCCACTAGAATGTGAAGATGTTGGTCACCCATTCGTGAGGACTCAGCCTCATTAAAGTGGTGGATAAAACTAATCTCTAGGACAAATCCTGGAAAAAGGCACGCCATAAGCCTGTACTCCTTTTCCTCCTCCACAACTGCCCTTTATAGTCATCCTGCTAAAGGAAGCGAGCTTTAATGAACATGCCTGATTGATGAGGAAACCCATTGTGAACAGAAAAACAACATTTCCTCCTGCCTACTTTGGGAGCTGTTACATCTTCCTCAGGTATGATGACATATTCCAGTGCAAATATACAGGTAGCAATAAATTGCTTTGCTGTAGTTTTATCTTGAGTTCAAGCAATATGTTATGACAAAGCATTCGTATCACCTAATGGTGTCTGCAAGGCATTGCTGAGGCAAAACTGCAGTGTTATAGAATCATAGAATGGTTTGGATTGGAAGGGACATTAAAGATCTTCTTGTTCCAACCCTGCTGCCATGGGCAGGTCTAGTGCCACCCACTAGACCAGGTTGCTCAGAGCCCCATCCCACCTGGTGTTGAACACTTCAATATGTGCATCAACTGTTGTTTCATATAGTAGCCCAGTATCTATCACAGAATCATAGAATTGTTTAAGACAGAACACACTTTTAAGATCATCAAGTCCCAACAAAGCAGTGGAATTGAGCTGGTACCTCCTGTTTGGAGGGCACTTCAGTGCTGTCTCTAGGAGCAGCAGTTGTTTCCAGGTGATAGGATTAGTTGGGAATAGGATAGGATTGGTTGCTGGAATATGAGATCAGGGTGCTACGGGAAGAGAGTCTTGCAAGCATTCTGAGAAAATTGTTTTAGTGACATGTACTCTCCAGTTACAAACAAGAATGTTCGTGTCATCCATTTCTGTAACTGGTTTGTTGCCTTTTTTCCTGTAACAAAGGATTATTGCTAAATTCAGTGACCAAAATTAAACCAAACTACTGAATCCACGTAGCTTCTTGAATATGTATATAAATCTCATTCCGAATCACACAGTTTGGGTGCATCTCTAATGTAGTGGAGTTACTTCAGTCTTCACTGAAATGCAGCGCTTCCTTTGAGCAAATCACAGTAGACTGGCAAAGCAGTGTTAAATGACACTCTGGCAGGAAGTAAAGAGGATAATATTTCACTGAAGGAAAATTGCAGGAAGTCAGTAGAATGTCTGTTATCTTAGCTGGAGCTGGCATTTGGCCTGGTTCTAAAGATAACACCTTTTTTTTTCCTCCAAGGCTTGTCACTTGCTGCTTTATGACCAAGTATCTTGATTTACATCTCACTCAGAACACCTCCAGCTGCAGAGCATCACCAGTGCCTGGGGGTGACCCCAGGCTTCTCCATAGCATACAGAAAGTTGAATTTTTCAGCCCCCAAGATGACGGTCTGGTGTGAGTCTGCTGTTTCCACAGGCAAGAGAAGAGTAGCAGGAAGGGATGCAGCCGTAATCGCAGGCTGAAGAGGTGAGCACGAGGGAATTGGGATTGCTACAGCCACTACTGCCAGACACCTGAGAGAGATCAGGTAGGTGACCGCTGCATCTGTTCTGAATAACCCTGACTTCTGTCTGAGCAGCCACAGCTACAGCCAGCCTGCCTTTGCAGAGCTCCAGCAGAGACTAAGCAGGCACCACGGTGTCCCTGAGCGCATCGCCGTCCTAGACCACTCTCTGTTTTCGAATTTCTGTGGCTGGTATTACGCTGAAGTTGTGCATTCTCATCTGGCATAAAAGAAGAAAATCACATCTGACTCATAGCAGTTGTTGAGATCTGGATTTATTTTCCAAGGCCTAGTCAGTACTAGAAGCTCCTTGATTTCCAGGATCTGATGGGACTGCTGTTCCCAAAAGACAAGTACAAAATGTGCACAATGATCTGTTGGATGCGTCTGATAATTTTTAGCAAGGATAGTAAATAGTTAATCTTCTAAATTGTCGATTATGAAGGAGGTGTATTTTGTGAAATGCACACTGCCTGTCATGCTGAGCACTAAGCAAATACCACTCTTGCTTCATAAATGGTTGATAGGGTTAAGGAAAAGGAAAAGTTACTTGTCAAGGGACATGCATTTACCCTACATCTTGGAAAGTAAAAAGGTATCTCCAGCTGATGTTCTTGTAAATCAATTTATGACCAAGCCCCTGCTTTGACAGGCTGTGATGTGAACCTACAACTTCTCTTGGTGGCTGAGGGAAGTTGCCTTGTTTCTACCACAAAAATCTCTACTGACCTTGAGAGCAACTGATCTTGGATTTCTGATAACAAAGAGTTTAAAATGAGATGTTTTGCTGTTTGCGTATTTTTGTTCACACCTCTCTTCTGAACCCTTTTCCTAGTTTCCTTGAACTTCTCTCTATCTGTGTTGCCAAAACGTCATGTGTGCATCTGGGAGGCTTTCCAACTTTCAATTGCAGAAGTGGGTCAGTCCTCATCCGTGCACATTTACAGTCTTTAGCAGATGCCCCGGCGCTCAGCACAGCACTAGTAGAACTTAAGCAGTGCTGTCATAGCCTGTTGCTCTCAGAGGTTCACAGTATTGCCAGCCAGCACTAACTCTTACATTTGTTCTCTCTGACTGTCTGTCTACAGAAAGAGATCTTGTAATGATTGCCCAGCTAAGGATGAATTATTAATTTGAGATGCTGAAGGAGATTTGTGTCAGAGCCCAGCTTTGGATGGGGGACTTGCACAGAGCTTAAAAGCGTCTCTAGCTTACCCCCCTGCCTCATTCTGCATTCTGTGCCATTTCTCTCACTGCCTCAGGGCAGAATGTTTCAGAAAGTTGGAGTGGGAATATTTTTATTCATCCTGTTACATGAAGTTAATCTCGTGTAGCAAAGCAGCTGTGTAATGTTTTGTATTAAATCTCATGTCTTCCCTTGGGTATGATTAAAATTCAGGTGAAGGTTTTTTTAAATTTTATTTTATTCCCCCCCTCCCAGGGCTCTCAAGGGGCCATTAGGCTTCATTCTTAATAGCTTGCCATCCCCTTGCCTCTGCTCGTCCTGCTGCACACACAACTGCACTTGTCTGACTGATGAAGGGTGAAGGCTCTTTAGTGACTCGTGCACACGCTGCACATTAGTGAAGACATTTCTAGCTCAGGTGAAGGGATGGCTGCTCCCTGGCACATTGAATAAAGCCTTGGTTGGCAAATTCTCTATTTACTTGATTGTAGCCCTGGAACACATAAAATCCCAGTTGGAAGGAGACCAGCTGCTCTACCAATACCCTTTGGGCTTCCCAAAACTATTGCTTCATTTCAGTGGCTGTTTCCAAGAAAGGCAGAGTTCCCATTCTCATCCTTTCTAACATGTCATTGTGTTTGCTTGCAACAGAGGGATTTGCCCCCATTTGTCCGTTTAAAGGGAAAAGCCTCTTCTGACTTTTTGTGTCCCCCATTTCTCTACTCTCTCTCTGCTTTGTGTCTTTATCTGTAGAACCAAAATGAGTTCGCCTGGAATACAACATAGAGACCTGATAGTGAGGGAGGGAGGGAGGGATTGATTATCACAGGGATATACAGGGGAAAATAAAGAATTAAAATGCTTCAGAGAACACAACAAGGCTGGAGATAGTGAGAGAAAATGAGCCTAGAGAAATGGAGATGAAAGCGGGAGAGTGAGATGCCCTGAAAAGGAGGAAGAGAGAAATGTACAGATCGGGTTGTAGGCTGCACAGAAGGAGCTAACTCAAGGGCTTGCACTACTCCTTCGCCTCTTCTAGAGAAACTGAAACTATCTTAAAAGCAGTGCTGCAGGAGTGGTTTGGGCAAATTCCTGTTTCCCTCTAAATCCCCTAATCTCGACTCTGCTGTACATTTCAGGAAAATCCGGTTAACAATTTCTTGTTAAAGTCATTAAGTTTCACAGCCACTTCTGCATTTTGGTATCACAGCCAAGAGGACAGAAAGTGCCAAAACATGGCATGAAATGTTGCACAGAGGGGCTGGTTACAACAAGAGGGAAGAGCAGGAAGCTTTAGAGCTTTTTCCAGGCTTTCCACATCCCTCAGGTTTCAGGGGCTTGGTGGATTCAGACTTCTAGTGGGCTGTAAGTCTACAGGGCTAGTCTTGGGGATCTTTCTAACAGAATCTAGATCCTGAGTCCTTCACTGAGGGTAGCTCAGAATACGGGAATCAAGAAGAGAGTTCTTTCCTCTTTCTTTGTAAGATTTTGTGATGTATGCACAATAAGTGAAATGCAGTAGGTGGCTAAGGGCTACTTAGCTAAGAGAATGTGTCCTTGGCATTGTTTCATTGAAATCAGTCCAGTAAAACCAGGAGTGAAATTGGCTCCAACATTTAATAAATCCACAGTTTATCTCTTCCTGATAGGAAACAGCAGCTAGTAACTCACAATGTTGTTTAAAACATTCATAGCAGGGATCAGTCAGATAAGTGACTCACATAGTTACAACCTGTGTTCTCTGGTGGTCTACAAAAATCCATATTTTTAAGCTGCAAAATAATATTATTTGTATAGCAGTTGTTTTGATGACTGTCCAGCCAATGAAAGGATTTCATCTTCAGATGAAGAAAATTCCCATTTGAAGTAACTGACAGAAGTGTAATCATGTTTTGATCATAAGTTAGGAGTCCTAAATTCTAATAAATCTAATCCTACTGCCCACTTGGTGAAATCACTGCATATTCCTGGCATTCATTTGCTCTCACTTGTAAAAATGGAAGGCTGATTAATTAGTGCCTGGTGAAGGGTTCACAAGGACCATTAATTTTATGACTACATTTTTAAAAATAACTAATCTTGCCCTAGTATCAAGTCAGCCTCAATCCCACTGTACAGCACTCAGGAATTTCACAGCTCCCATGCCCTGCATGGCTGCTCTGTTCACTCACCAGTTCCCTTTTGTTGACAGAAGAGCAGGGCTGCCTTACACACAAATGCACAAAAGCACTCCTGAGATCGAGGAAAAAAGCAGCGAAACTTGTGCAGCTTTGTTTCTGCCCTCACTGTGTGTATGCTTGGAAGGGGTGTGAAAGACAAGTGAAAAGAGGTCTGCAGAGAACTACTATCTTTTATCATAGAAAGTAGCAAATCTGAGAAAAACAGTAGAAGCTTCAGGAAAAAAGAAAGCTGCGTTGTTTTCGACAGCTATCCCAAAGGGTTATAGTGGCATCACCATCTGATCATTGCTTTGTGGACTTGTTAGGATATGTCATCTCCATTTGTCACTAGAGATCAGACCTAAAAAGCTACATCCCACTTAATAAGGGCACTGAATTTGATAATGAAGAATTCTGGGATCATGTGTGATGACCAGCAGCCTTCACACCATGAAAATTGACCATGGCCACTCCAAGTCACTGATGCTCTTGTTGCATTTTACAGCCTTCCTGAAATCATTTTACATAGCCACAAACGTTCATCCCAGTGTTAAAGCAGTGGATGCTTCAGTTTTCTGGATTTAATAACACTCTATTTCATGTGATACTGGGAAAAACATTAGGTCCTTCCATGCCCAAGGTCATTATTTCAGCAATCTCCCAGCTAACCCGGTAGTGCCCATGTAAACTGAATTCTGCAGAATGGGGATTAGTTTTGCTACAGGACTCCGTGCTACCTCCATTCACCAAGGGAGGGGGATGGCTGATCTGGAGTTCTGATGAGGTGCTGTTTTATTTTTCTCCTTAACCACATTACATGTGCTCAGCATAATTTACTCGGATAGGACCTTCTCCCTGTTCCAAGGGGAGCTATCACCACTTTTCTGTCCAGGGATCCCTTTCTATATATAGACACTGGAATCCTTTTCTTCAGTTGGCTCTCTGGAGGGAGTCATCTGGGGAGAAGGGAAGCAGTGAAATAGTTTGATGAACGGCATCGACTTACATCCCCCAGGAGGATTCCATATGTTTTTAGCAGATGTTTAACACGTTATGGCAACACAACTGGCTATGTTGAAACAAATTGCAGGGTGACCATCTAACTGTTGTCAGAAGTGAAGTTTTCAACACTTCCATCTCCCCTCTCGCAGTTACTGCTGTTTTCTGTAGATACCTGTGATCTACATACCATCTTTTTGACAGAAAAAATTGTGAAGAACTTTAACTGTCCAATAAAGTGTTATTTAATTGGAACATCTCAAGGAACAATAAACCCTGAAGCTGTGTTTATTAGTTTACCTTGTTTTTTTTAAAGGAGAAATGTGCTTTGTAAAACTTACGAGAATAAAAATAGCTTCATGATTTTAGTGTCATCTGGAGATTTAAAAATGCATTTGAGCCTCCTCCCTTTGTGTTACGAGAGAAATGCAAATGCCAAGAAGAGTCAAAACATTTGAGGATAGATATTTGGATGAGTAAGGCATTTGATTGTGATCCAGGATCTCCTAGCTCATGTCCTGGAGCTGACACAGACCTCTAGTACTTCTTCAGAATTCATTCTTCCTGCTTCAATTTCCTGTTTGTAAATGGGGATAACTGTTCCTCTGTGTTTGTCTCTCTTGTCATATTTAAACATGTAAGGGACTGCAAGGTTCCTGGTACAATGGGGGCCTCCATTTTGCTTTTTCTTTCTTAGTGAAAATTACTAAAGAGACTGTGAGAAACAGAGTTAGTTTCCATAAAGATTTCAAGGAGTACAGGAAAATCACAGCTGCACATTTCAGAGGAAATATGAATGTTCAGAATTTTCTCAAAATATATATAGTTGTAAATCTTGATGTTTTGATTTAATCTCCATTTTAGAAAACTTTCGAGAAGAAAAAGCAAACAGGGGACAGGATATTTTCTGGTTTGTTTTTTGTTTTTTTTTCCAGTAATATACAGCTTTACCTCCCATTAGCTGTGAAAATGGCCGTCACCTTAAATATGTTCATTTTGCCTTTAAAGTATCTCCTCAATGCTACATATTAAAATTATTACAAAGAATTCTCTTAACTGAGATTTTTCTGGGCAGAGTCCAAGGGTTTGTTCAGTCATTGCTGCTACAGTTTTGGGTTTAGGCACTGCTGCCAGTTCCTTTGTGTGATCTAACAACTTCAAAGACAAGGAAAGAGGGAGGTGAGCATGAAAGCATTTAGGAAAATTATGTCTACCTATTTGAGTGTCTCAGTGAGCATAAAGTGTTGGTCATGGGTAGGATAATCTTAAGAAAAGCACATCTCTTGCCCTTGAAGCCTGCTTCCAATTTTGTGGTCTGTGGGTCAGAAAGACATGGGAAGGTGATATGTGAAGTGATGACAAAACATGCTTTTTCACTTCAGAAAAACATACATGTACATTACCATGTGATCAAGTCAATACTAAAACAAAGCTGGGAAAAATAAATGTGTAAATGAATACTCAAAATGCAGCTTAGTTCTTGATTTAAGAAACAAAAACAAAAAAAGCATGGGAAAGGGAGGGTCTGTGATATTTTTTTTTCTACAAAATTTTAGCTGTTGCTTGGATGAAAATGATTGGGAAATGCTGATATTGACAAAGAAACCAACTCATAAACAATTTAGCTTTGGTTTTCCCAGCTGAGCCTGGGAAAGCAAAACTGGGTTGAAAATACACTGGCAAGGTTTTAATTATGATTTTAATAATGAAGCTTGAACAAACCTCTCGCTACCAGTGCATCAACTGCCCCCTCATGCTGTTTTCCCAAGCCTGATGGAGGGGCCCTGGGAAAGCAGTCTGATAGCAGATGAGAGAACATACTGATCAGTGTAACTTCAGTCAGCACTGTAAGTGCTTGACATTTCAGAAAAACAAGATCTCTCACTTTGCTGTCTTTATCTGGGAGCAGGTGATCGGGTTCAGACAGTCAGTTTGTCATCTTGAGCTCTTTGTGGCTGAGACCTTGTTTGTTTTGTGCTCTCAGAAGTGCCATTCAGTTTCATGGCAGAGCTAATAACATTGTGTGATTTCTACCGAGCACAGATTGCTCCTGGAATGTGCTGTGGTTATCTGGAAATAGACTGGTATTCAGGTTCCAGCATGCAGATGCCAGAGAGTTTCCTTCTGCCCATCTGTCTAGGCAACGAGCTGGGCTGTGTGTCAGTCCAGCTCTAGGAATCTCAGCCAAGCTGGATCAGGGTTGTATTCCTGCTTTATCTGCCCTCGCAGCAAATTGAGAAAGGCATTAGTAGAAATACGGAGAGAGAATGATAGGAAAAGAAAGAGAGCAGTCTGAAGGCAAAGGAAGTGGGAGGAAATCTGGGGAGGCCAGGGAAGGAAGGAAAAGGGAAACTGTGAAGTTGAGAATTAAGATGTGAAGTGCTGATGAGAAAGCATTTATAAGTAATGGGTGAGTTCTGTGAAGTAAAATTTATTTGTTTCAAAATCCATACAGTTACACCTATGAGGAACCTGCCATTATTTATTAATGGTTTCCAAAAAGCCTATTAGAAGTGTAAGAGAGGCTATTTGGATTGTGATACATATGATGTAATATTCAAGGGACAGACCCTTCAGACAGTGGGAGGTCTGCAGCTCTAGGCGCTTCTGAAACAGGAGAAAGTGGCTTTAGTGCTTTGGGCTAAACCATGGAACTCTTTTCTTGTTCTGATTTCAATTCAACAATCTATTTTTTTGGAAAACAAGTAAAACAACCCTCTCACATGTTGATCTATTGTAAAATTGGCTTTATTCAAGGTTGTTATGCTTGAAGTTCACAGAGGATATACTATACTCTTTACACATAACAAAGAATGTAAACCCCAGTTTTAAATGCAAAGCTCAATTCAGTGCTGGCTGGGATGCACAAAGCAATTCCTTCATGACGGTGAAAGCACTATAAACTCGAGAAGCTAATTTTCAATAGTGGCCCCTTAAACTGCACAGTTGAGCATGTAAAAGCACTATTGTGTCTATGCTAGCATGTGGAAGATTTGAAAGCTGGGGTCACATATAGTTGACTTTTGTTCATTTACAAAACAGTTTCATAGAATCAGGATGGAAAACAGAAAACACACACAAGTCTTTGGATACATCACCCTGCATTTTTTTTTTCCAAAATATCAGTATAATGACATCACTGGAGGGGAAAGGGGTGATAGTTGTTGGAAAAAAAATGCCAAGAGTGTCCCTGATGAGGAGAGGATTTTGTCTGTAGAGTCTGGGGCTGTTTATAACAGTGGTGTTTCCGTCAGGCCCCTTCAGTTTACTGGAAGCCCTCCACATGAGATCTGTGCATTAGGCCCTAGAACAAGGGTAGGTGTTGTGCAGCCAGACAGATACACACTTTCATGATTTATTCACTGGTACAGCACAATTGCTTGTGTAGGGTCCTGCAACTGTCCTGGACAGTGCAGGGGTGCATGTGTAAGGTTGTTACAGAGGGTGCAGGGGGAGGGCTGATGGACCCAGTTTGACAGGTCTGTAGAGCAAAAATGTAATCTCTGCCTGAAAGAGCTATGATCTGCTGCTTAAGGGGTATGACAAGCCAGCCTCCTGGAAAATAGCACTCTGAGTCCTTTGCAAAGGAATCAAATAAGGAACAAGGCTATTACCTCGTGTCAAACTGTGTCTAATAAAGAAATGGAAATCCCCTATTCTGCCACAAAGACCAAGCAGAGCTAGGATCATGCTGTGTGACACAAATAAATGAATAGCAAAACAGAAATGGAAAAACATGGGCCCAAACATTGCAAGAAAATATCAGACCTTGAAATGATTGCCTGTCTTAAGCAATAGACTATAACAAAACATACGCTTCAAATACAGTCTGGTTGTGTAATCTAGTTTTGCTATTACACAGAAATAGATTTGGGACCATAACTGTTAAATTCTATGTGTATCTCCCTATTTTTATATCACATTAGGAAATAAGAGAAAGCCAATGCCAACAAATATCTGCACCTGGGGAGCCTTGTAACTGTTCATTACCAGATATATGAGGCATTAGCAGAGATTATACAGAGATGCTGGCACATCTATTTTTCCTTTGCATTGCATTGTTAGACATTCCTGTTGTCACTTGTTCTTCTACTAAGCTTTGAGGGTCCAAATCTGCATCCCTCGTCTTGCAAAGCATAATGAAATAAGCAGGACTTCTTATCAGCACCAGGACATGTCTGTGTATCGCTTGCATGATCTGGCCCTTGCAGGACTGTTCTCTCTGTTGTTGTATGAGGACATAATGTCCAATTTACTGAAGTCCAATTTACTAATCCTGAGGTATTGGTTATCTGAGAGTAAGTGTAACTTTTGCACTCTTTTTACTCTCTCAGTTTCTTTCACTCCAACATGGTAAGGACTTAGTGAATATTAGGAACAGTGAAGAGTAATTTTCCTAGGGGATAATTGAAATGAAGCCCCCTGTGGATTCCCTTGTCACATGCTGTTGGACTTGAGACACAGTCGCTCTGTGTTCAAGACCAGTAAAAAAGATGACCTCTTCTACATTTATCTATTTTTATGTAATTTGTAGCTGTTGAATGCTACTGAAATTGTTTAACAGGCTCAGAAGTCGTTGGCACAGACACATAGCACAACGGCACAAGCCTTATTTCCTTAGGAAACCATGACTTTTCCCATGTTGCAAACATGCGCTCTTCCTTCAGTTTGGTACGCATTTTGGAAAGGCTTCCCGGTCCCGCAGTGTCTTCCTTTGAAGTTTCTCTGGCACATCTTCGAAGGCATTTCAGCAGCTCTCACTGAGGTACCGGTCAACGAGTGACCTCTCTCCCACCTCCCTGGCCTCTTCCTTTTGCGTCCCAAGGGTCGCCCTGGTATATCAGAAGCCCGTTGGATGTTACCGGGGGCACCCTGCAGACGGGAATAGGCAGCTCCCGCCGGTGCCTGCTGCGAGCTCGGTGGGCTCAGGGCTGCTCTCAGGTCCCAGGCTAAGCTAAGCCTGGGCCGCCCTTGCCGGGCTGCCATTCCTGCACCCCGAACGGCCGCGGCACGGTACGGGAGGGACGAGTCACCCCGGACTGCCCTTGGCGGCTCCTGCCGCGGGCACCCGGGAAGTTTTCTGGCGAAGAAGGCAGACGAGAGGCATGTGCGGCCAGGCGGGAGCGGCGGAGCGCGGGCAGAGGCGCGCCCAGCCCGAGGGGCCGGGGGGCCGGGGCCGGGGCGGAGGAGGGGGCACGGCCGGGAGGTGGAGCCGGCTGCGCTGGCGGCTCCGGNGCCCACGGGGGGCACCGCGGGGGGAGGCTCGCCCACCCCGCCGCTGCGCCGTTCTCTCGGGGGAGGAGAGGATGTGCGGGAGCGCCGTGACTCCCCGGGGTGCTGGGCGTGCAAGTTTGCGGGGCTAGAGGCCAGCCCGCCCGCCAGTACCGCCGGCTCGGAGCTGGGGGAGGGTGCCCCCGCTTCCCGAGCCAGCTGAACTCGCCCCGCTGGTAACACCTCTCCGGGGTCGGGCCCCGGGAGCGTCTCCGGCAGCCTGAGAGCCTGCCCTCGGTATTTCTGTATTCTGTTGCCTCCGCCCCGACACCCGTCCCTCCGGAGTCCCTCTTACCGTAAAGGCAAGCGGAGGAGCCGGGGGCGCCCGGAGGCTGTGCCCGGAGCGCCTTGCACCGCGCCTGTCGCGTGTTGGGGTGTGCCACCACCCCTGGAGTTCGGATGAGGAAGGTGGGGGAGTTCTCCCTGTTTTTTTACTTCAGCCGGGGCTGGTAGGAATTTTCTCTTTCACACTTTGCTGATTTTCCATGCCGCTACCCTGGGTTAGTGCCCGCTCTTTAACAGAGGTTTGTAGCTGCAGCAACATGTTACCGAGGTACCACACGGGGGTTTTGTAAGCTGAACTGGGCACTTCAAGTTTTATCGTAACTTTTGTATTTAAATGTTATAGTGAGTGAGTAAATAGCATTTTCATGTGTGTTGTACTTGGGGGGTTTTCTGTGAAGTCTGTTTGATAATCATAATTTTTTATTATTTCTCTAACACTTCCCTCAGCAGTTAGTAAGCTCGGCCTGATTACTGCTTGTATTTCCATAATAAGAGCAAATTTGGACACAATTAATAGACTCCAGGCACATAATTCAGTGAATAGCCAGTGGCGACCAAAGCTGGTTGGGGCAGAAGTGTGCTGGAGATGGTCGTGTGCCTGGCAGGGTATATGCAAATTGTGAGCATGGGCTCGCCTTCAACTTTTGCTCGTGAGTGAAGTGTGTGGAGTTGTTAAAGAGTTGTCTTAATTCAATAGGATGTATGTAAGTGTTTGATAGATTCTGCCAGTAAAATGCTTATTTTGGTGCTCAGTGTTTTTCTAAGGAGCAGTAGTTGTTCTGTCGCAAAAGTATAGAAACTGAGAGCAAACGATAGAGATGTCATTCGGAGAAGTAGGTGCATTCTGTATTTTTGTCATAATTTGGGGGGAATCTTTCAAATTCGCCTGTGTAGCATAATGTACAGATGCGCTTCTTTATCATGTACTCTCACTGAAGTATTTTTATAGTATGTTAAAATGGTTCGAATGTTTGACCCTCCTTGGAAGGCAGTTAATGTTTCTGTGTTTGTTGTGGCCGAGGTACAGCTTTTGTTGGCGTGAGCTGAAATACCATGTGACAGAGTTGCCACGAAGTCAAGTGTAGCGGGGTGAGGAGAAAGGAAGAGCTGCAACTTCTCTGAGATGTTCGCAGGCTGCCAGCAAAATCCGCGCAAAATTTCTGCCGTTTCCGAGAGGCAGAGCTGTGCCACAGTGGCTCAGCCGCCGCGCAGTGTGCTGGGCCCCGTGAGACGCGCAGGTGAACGGGCAGCACTGGCGGGGAGAGGGGCAGATGTCAGCCCGCAGGGGAACCGCGGTGGAGCCGGGCATCAGCGGCGCCCTGGGCAGCCACGGCTTCCCGGGCCGGGGCCGGGGCCAGGGCTGGGGTTGCTCCAGGGGGAGGGCTCGGGTGGGCGATGCTGGTGTTTTCCACGAGAGGGCTTTCTCGCTGTGCGGTGTCAGCGGCTCCTGGGAAGAGCCCCGGGAGCGCCGGCCGCCCCTCCGCTCGCTCCTCGGTACGGAGCAGCAGAACGGGCTTGGGGGTGGTGTGCGCTCACAGGGTGTTTCAGATTTCCTTTGTAAATTAAGGGGAAATCCCTTTATTACCCCTGAGGTGTAAGGATAAGACATCCTGGGAAGAACACCAGTAGGCGGTTTCCAGGCTCCCTTAAAACTCAGAACGGATCCCAACCATGTAATTTCCCCACAGTGGAAACGGAGAAGAGGCTGAGTGCATTTTTCACAAAAGAGGAGAGGGGTTAGAGTGTTTGCATCCTCGTCGCAGATGGTGGCAACGAAGTACTCTATCCTGGCGTGATCTCACTTTTGGCTGCTTTAACATGTATTATACTTCTCAGGGTGGGGCTGTGTGAAAGGGAAACAGGAATCATTGTGCGAGTACGAAAATGCTGAGCTATCTGTAAGTCCTTTGCCGAGTTGTCTGCGTGTTAATTCAAATAATTTCACACGCACAGCGTTGCAGGTCTGTTCTAAAAGGCAGAAACTGTGTCTGTAACTAGTAATAATATTGCAGTTCATAAAACATGAGAAACGTCTGTTACCGTGACTTCAATTTGTTTCCCTCTCCTTGGAATAACCCAGCTGACAGCTCAGTCAGGTTTAATGTCCTGTGCTAAACCTTTGGTCGTGTGTCCCTCGGCTAATTGTGACTCACAGAATCAATAAACCCAGCTCCTGCTTCGCTGCAGCCACTCAGTGGGGGAGTGGGAAGGGCTTCAAATCACAACAGCAGACGGTGGAGGACAAATCTGGGTTTGTGCAAAGCAAGGCCTGTCATGTGCCCTTGCCACTTTCAGTGCGGCAGAGCTGGCTGGGGTCTCAGCATTTGGGCTGGGTAAGTGAGAGATAGGGTCTGCACTGCTGTATGGGCAGTATTTTCCCTCATAGCACCTTTTGTCTTGCCTTAATCTATCCCAGGTCGAATACTGTAGGCAGTTGAAGCAGAGCCATCTCATGCTTTGATGTGTGTTTATTGGCTTTAGCAACTCATTCCCTTGCCATTTTTTTCTTTTTTTTCTTTTTTTCTTCAGTTGAGTTACTCTCTTCCCACCTCACCTCCCCAAATAAAAAGCATTAGAGCAGAGGCAAAATGTGAATGAAGTGACTTTGTATTTTTGTGAATGGGTTTTCTTGCGTTGCCCCTGCCTTCCTTGCTGCCTTCTGTAAGATCCTTTCATAATTAAAATATTATGACTATGCTTATGGTAGCCCTTCACTTGTGGCAAGGATCCTAATTTGACGTCAATGAAAAAATACTGGTTTCTGGCATAAGGGCAGATGACATTTCATCAGCTAGTGCATGCCCATTTTTTTTTTTAAACCACAGTGCTAAGACCATATGGACAGATAATGAGTTTAAGCTGATAAACAGCTTACAGATTTGCCCAACTAAAGGACTTTCTTCCTAGAAAACACATTTTCCTTTAAAATAAATAATGAAGTTCCTGTGTTTTTATTTAATTATCTTGAGGCCTGTCTGTTCTCACCAGGCTGCAGGAAAACAGGCACAACTGCTCTGGGGACAGAAGCTACTGGATTTATGGGGCTGAAGGTCTTAGAGGAGGAAGGACTTGAAAAGAAAAGTTCAGATGCTACAAAATTGAGGCCTAAGGGGCCTAAGGCATCTAAAAAAGCAGATGGTGGTCCAAGTTCTATTTAGACAGTTTCATGAGGTAGTGCATAGTTCTTGACATCTTGAAGATGAGTCATTGCATGAGGTGGTAGTAGGTCCAAGGTCTGTTTGGGAGTTATAATTAAAACAGATGGATATCTCTACTCCTTGCTAATCCTGGAAGGCTGCTGAGGCGGTCCTTGTCTGGGAACACTGTTGCAAAACAATCCCTACTTTTACTTTTCCAAGAATTTTTGACTAATTTCAGTGATTTTCTTGTTTGTTTAATTTAAACTGACTTATCAATAAAATGGATTCATTTTTCTTGGTTTTTATGGGGGGAAAACAACCCCACAAGTAGTACAGTGAGAGTTGCAATGTAATTTGTTTTGAGAAGGGGTGGTCTTTAGTTGTTATTTTAAAATAATGACTCAAAACCAAGTGGTGTATTTGCATGAGAGAGCAAAGCCTGTGTATTTCTCCCTCAAGATGCATAGAAATGAGCTGTTTCAGATCTGATAGTGCTCATTCCCTTTTAAGCTGTTTCTTATATGTTCTCTTTTTTGCCTTTTTTTTTTTTTTTTTTTTTTTTTTTTTTTCCCCTGGATATAATTATTAATTTTAATTGGAATGGGAAATGAAGGAAGAAAATGGTTGCACAGAAAAATCATTGCAGACAACCCCATTCTTTCTCATGCTGCTTATTCCTTCTAAAACTTTAATATTTTGTACTGTCCCTTCCCTTCACACCATCCGCTTCTCAGCACTGGGAAGATGATTGGACTTTAATTGTATTTCATATGAGGATATATTCCAGATGGCTAGAGCTTAGCTTTCTGATGGTCACTGCTGCCTCATTGGCAACTGATATGGCAGCCAGGTGGCATGTGGTCCTACCTTAGCTCATGACTGCACAGTTCAGCATTCCTCTTGTGCCCATTCCTTCCCCTACACCTGCATTTCTTATCTTTTCACTGTTCTTTCAGTCTTGAGCTTCCAGACTCGTGCATGGGTTATCTCATCCCATAGTTTCATGGGATGTGGGTGAACTCCTTGCCCACCAAACAGTTGATGGGTTTCCTCCCCACCTAATCTCTTGTCTTGGAGCATTTCACAGCTGCTTTGGTGTTTATTATTTCTGCATTGGTAAAGAGCTGTCATGGGCTAATTTAGTATAAATTGTCTGAGACTGAAAGAAGTGGTTATAGGAAGGCAGTGCGCTGATCTTTTTCTGTTAACCACACCATCTGCTAAACCAGTTTGTCAGCATGTTTTTATTTATTTTTTGCACAGATAAAATTTAAAGAAACAAACTATGATAAAGATGCTTTGCTCTTACAATGGGATTTGCTTCTGCACCTCTGCCACCCTCTGTTCCCTACCAGTGGGCTGTCCTTCACTGGTCTTCCTTGGAACTAGAGGCAGAGAGACTCACCATCCTGGTGTCATATATGTGGGGGTTGTTTCGGATCTGAATTGCCTCTGCAGGTGGGTTGATACAGGAAGCTCTGGATGACCAAGTGCCTAGTGTGAATGCTGCATTTCTGGTGGACTGATATGCAGCAAATATTGCATGACAATTGAGAGTCGTCATGTGGTGTCAATTGATCTTCACCAAATTTATTTCAAAGGAAACCATAACCAGTACGTTGTCATTGTCCTCAGAGATGCTGGAAGTGGTGTTTTGGCTGTCACAGGTTTTTAGCAAGGATCTTGTTTCTGCACAGGATCCTTCCTGACTGTGTAGTCCTTCCAACAAGGATTCCAACAACTGATAAATCTCTGAGGGGTCTTGTGTTTGGGGCTTCTTCCTTTTTTCTTTTTCTTTTTTTTTCCTCCCATCAGGATCTTCTCTTTGCTATGTATTTACTAAAAAAACCTGGTCTAAAATGGAAGTTTCCTGCTTTTTGAGAAATAAATTAAAAACCACTGTAGAAGAGACAGCTTTTAAACTCAAATCGAGTTCAGATTTTTCAGATGATTCTATCACTTCAGGCAGAAGCAGAGGATGCTTTTGATGGAATGAGTAGTCCTGAAACTGAATCTCATTCGTGTGCTTGATATTACTTGGTTATCAAAGGGCTGCATTATTATGTGAATTAGGGCCTAGGTCTGAGTTTGCTTAGTAGTTCAGCTTCTGATCAACTGCATTTAGTGCCTCTCTATTCCTGCCTTTCTCTTGCCCTCATTTAGTTGGTGCATGGCCGTGTTAGAGAAGGAGTTCATTGGGTTATTTCTGGTGCTTAGTGTGATCTGGAGTTTGTCCTGATAAGTCTCCTGGAAGCAGTATAACCAGTACCCTCTTTACCCCTGTTGGTGTGATGTTGCTGTCAGAAAAAAACCTTATAGTGATTGTTGGTTCTGAGGAAGTGGAACTAAACCAAACTGCTAATGTGAAAAGTCAAGTAGTATAGCAGAGATAATAACAGCCCTTACATTTTTTCAGACCTCTACTTGAGTTGCAAATATATCTTTAAGCTTTAAATACATCTTGTGCCATCCCAGATGTCTGGAAAGCCCACAAGACAGATGAGTGGAACGGGGTATGGGCCCACATGGTGACTTGTTGTCTGTGGGTCAGTGGCACAGCCTGGCAGGGGCTCAGGAGCTTAGAGGCCCTGGCTGCAGCTCGGGTTATGTATATTTTGCACAATTACTGCACTGACTGTTTCTGCAGCTCTGTGCTGCTCCTAAGGCTCAACACTGAAATTGTAATGCTAGCAGCTTTCTTTTCATGGCCCAATGCCCAGTTTGAAGAAGGGTGATTTTGGTCATGTTGCTAGACATACGTATTTATGGCCCTGTTTCATCTGTTGAATTTAATCTGTTGGGGTATTTTTAACATTATTATGGAAACAGTTACTATATTTACTCCTTACACAAAGCTCAGTGTATGACAGTCTATGAGGAGAGAGTTCTAGAGTAATAAATATTGCACTGAATTATGGTGTCTACACTTCTTCAGGAAAAATGGTCTAAATGAAAGGACTGGCAGTTTGCCTGTTCCTGAAACATGGACCTCACAGGGCACCGAACTGGAACACTCTATGCTGGGAAAGCATTGAAAAAGTTTGTTCTTGGCTCGCTTGATGGCGCATCTCATTTTCTTGGGGAGTGAAAACAAACCAGGCCTTGCTCAGAGGGAGCTTGTACCTGTACTGGGCTGCTTTCTCAGACCTGCTGAGAGCCCTTTTCCCATGGAAGTCTTTGGGACCTGTGAGCACCTTTCAGATGAAGCATAAATGAGATAGTGGGATTCCAGCAGTCACTGTCACTGTTGTTGATCTGCTTATTTCTTTAGCCATTTGAAACCAGAATGTGTCTTAATGTCAGTCTTGCTGATAAAAATTGATGGAGCTTAATGGTGATAATATTGTGGTGGTTACACCGTGGGCATGTATGAGAAGGAATGGAAAATAAAGGATTGAATGTCTCAGAATATTATTGAGGAGGTGAACTTTGGATAGGATGTATTTTTGAGCTGCTGACTGCCCTTTGTTCCTGTTAGTGTCAGAGGGGGTTCTCAGAGCTGCTTATCATGAGGTGCTTATTCTGTGTTGATCAACAAAACTTTTCCTTCCAATGGGAATATGGTATGTAACAGGGATCTTCTAGAGTTACACCAATCTGTTTTTCAGAATAAAATACAGGAAAAACTGAGAGATAATTCTGGAAGTGCTTGAGGCACAGTGCTGGAAGCACCAAAAGATTTCTTTGCTTTGGCAGCCTGAGAATTGAGAGTGTAATACCTTGCTGATGTGATGAATCACTCTGGGTTCATAGGATTGGAAAAAAACTTGCAAAACTGATAAGGATTTCTGTTTACAGTGATGCTTTGTTAATTAAGAACTGTTTATCTTCTTTTAACTGTTAAGGGAAACATCAGTCAGGAACAGCAGTCTGGTGTGATTAAGAAAGAAAAAACATAAAATACACGAATCAAAAGAAAAAACTGCTTAATCCAGCCAGTCTCTGGGAAGCCTTATTCTCTCTCCTCACTGTGCTGAAAGGAGCAGAAGGTTTCAGGCTTCACATTTTGTGTGTTCATATTTTGATGCTGCAGCGGGGAAGGCTTGGCAGGAGAAGAGTTGGAGTTAGTTTAAAAACGTTAATTTTCTTTGTTAGTGCTGCTGCAGATAGTTCCAAGTTTCAGTTTGTAGTGGATTTCTTACAGTATTTCTGTAATGTGATGCCCTTTTGGAAGTGCTTTGAAGATCTGCACTAGCCTTGGGGAGCAGAGGGCATTGGGAGGGGGTTTGGATTCTCGCTCCCAAGTGCTCACACTGATTTTACAGCTCAGAACTGAGGTGGGCGAATGCCAGCATCACTAACATCAGCCTGCTGTAGACACTCCTTAGCTCTGGGAAAGTTGCATTGCTTCTCTGAGCATCTGTTTCACCAGCTGTGAAAATGAAGACGGTACCCTCACCACATGGGTATGATGAACATTCTTGTTAGCTAATCTTGCTAAAGTGCGTTGGAACTGTGAAGCGTTGCGGGTTGTTGTTGGAAAGTGTGAAGGTTTAAAATGGTGTAAGCCATGAGCTTGCATCTTTGTTAGGGAAGAGAAGTATCAACAGGGAGACCTTTGGCAACAGGCACAAAGGGTTTGTGGGAAAGAGGAGAAATTTGCCTGTAACAGAGGGATTGAGTGAGAATTATGCCTCATTCTAACCCTTTACACAAAATCTAAATGGACTTACTTGGAGCTTTGTAAAGCACCTGTCCAGGGCTGGATTTTCCCCTAATACCAGTTTCATTTCCTTTTGCTGTTTTTCCAGTCCCCCCCCACCTTCCTCCACACACTTGCTTTTTATGATCAAAGCTCCATTCTTTAAAGATATGCCAATGCCTTGTAATAATGCTCAGAAGATCCCCTATGGACAACAGTTCTGATTAGGCACTGAAGAATTCTTTAATTCTCTTCATACTTATTACTGTTAGGAACATTGTGTTGATAAAAGGTGTGGCTTTTTTTCCCTTGCTCTTATTACTTTTTCTTTGGCTTCCCTCCTCCCCAGACACTGCTCTTATTCTTGAAGCTTTCACGTTGTCTTGTCTTATACAAACTTGGTTCCTTGGTTCTTGCTTTCAATTCATTCTTTTATCTTCTGCAGCGCTCAATGAATGCTTAAAAATAATAAATATTAATAATAGGGCTCTTTGAACCAGCAGGTTCTTTGCGGCTTAAACTCACCTTTTCCTGCTGCTTATCCCCTATTAGAAGTTGCTATAATCTGCAGATTGTAGCTGTAATAAGTTCTGAAGCAGTGGCTGGGTTTGTGACAAGCGTAGGATTATAGCTCCAGGTGGGGAAGTGGCAGCAGGAACAGAGAACCTTAAAGGCACAAATATGTTGTTCCAGTTGAAATATTATTAGCAATAAAGGAAGAGAAGCCAACAAAATTTAGTGTGGGAATAGAGCTATTTATCTAGGTTTCCAAGGAGTGTCAGTGACCTATATAGGGTAATCCTGTACTGCACATAAAAAATGCTGTGTTTAGAAGTAAAGAAACATTCTTTCTGGAGAACACAGTTTAAGAAGACTGTACTTTTGGAGATTCTTTCAAGCCATTCCATAGGACGTGTCTTAAATCAGCAAGACAAACTATGACATACATCTGTGTTATTACTGTGTTTTCTTTTATAGGTTTACCTCTCCTCAGAGCCACAGAAGAAAAAGATGCTGTCTACCCCCGTGCATAAAATTGACCGCACAATGTACAGCCCAGGCTCCAAAGCTTTTGCCACACACACACACGTGCACAGGCACGTGCTCTTTTGGACATCAGCAACATTTTTACTGTCCCAGACTAAGGAATGAATAAAGTAAACATGAACGGAGAGTGTGAGGTCTTCCCATCATACCTCTTTTCCTCTGTTTCACAACACAAGCTACTGGAGCAGGAGAAAAAGACAGAATCCTGAGTTGTCAGGGCAAATTTTATGGAACCTTATTTGTTTCTTCTATGCCACGTTGCAGTGGCCCTGCTTAGGGGAGATGAGCTGTTCCAAAGCAGAACCTCTGTTGGGTGGGTTGCTTCCAGGCTTATGTCTTCAGCAGAAACCGCGCTGGTTACTACTTGAGGCTAGAACTGGCTAGGAGTCTTCAAGGAAACAATTTGCCTGCAGAAAATGCTGATTTATTGAAACCATTACTGCTTTGTGGGAAAGGGTTGGTCTCCATTCGGTCCTGCTTGAGTGAGTTTCTTGCATGTAGGATAGAATTTCTTAGTCAAAACAGATAGGAGCCAAGTGGTTTGGGTTTTTTCACCTATGCTGTCACGAATCCAAAACAGAGTCCTGAAAGCAGGTTTCCTACATGCCAGAAATGCCTGTCCTAACCACAGAACAGCTAGAGCACATGGATTTATGTATGAAGGATTCCAAGGTGTATTCCAAACTTTCGTCCCTATGTGAGATAAAAAAATATTTCAAGTCTCAAAAAATGTGGTTCCCTCCAAAAACTGAGTTCACATGCAGGTGTCCCTGTGCCCTCTTCGGTGGTCCTGCTGTCTTTCCTCACTGGTTCTGCAGGTTTGTGTTTCCCCTGGATGTGCTCTTATGGAGTGGTGTAAAGAATCTCTGAAGACCTTGGCAAAGCAATCAGCTTGTCAGTGACAGGAGGAGAAGGACTGACCCTGAAGCACTGATGGTGTATTTTGTCAGGGTCAAGGCTGTACAAGGCTGTACAGCTCCTAAACCACTGCTTCCTGTGAGGAATATTGTTAGAAAATCACCCTAAGCAGCCAAGGAAAATATAGCTGAACGCTGCTGATACATTTGTGCCTGGGCCATTGTTGTTGGGCTGGGTTGGAAAAATAATGCTTAGGGCAAGAGAGGAGATGCTTGGAACAGGATGAAACACTCTTGTGCTGGTTTGATTGCAGCGAGCTCAGCAAAGGCAAAGCTAACACATGGTTTCAGTAATAGGCCTCTTTCTTCCAATTTCTTCTTTCCTTGTATTTTATGGAGAGGAGAAGAAAGTAGTCCTGTCTTGATCCTTTCTTAATTCTCCTTGGAGAGTAAGGAGATAACAAGAAGAAAGTCGAGAGGGGATCTCAGCTAAGCTGGGCGTGTGCTTAGCGGTTTGTTCTCTGTGGTTGTGCTCTGCACCACCAAAGACCCTGACTCTGGTTATTCCAGCGCAGCTCAGCTCCCTGAACTCCCTGAACGGTGAGCTTGGCTGTCAAAGGGAGCTTTCAGGGGATCCCTCTGTCATAAAAGCTGGGATTGCAAAACTGAGGTGCACACTCCTGTTCTGATTGTATGGGAATGCTGCTCTGCCTTTACTTTGTATTTTGTTCTTGCTGTTTTTAGGAAAGGGGGGAAAACAAGGATGAGAGTTGAAGCTTCATCATTGCACAAAGACAAAACACTCCTCTTAAAGGCAAAAAATTCCAAGCCCCTGCTGTGCATTTGAGGTTTAAATAATGGGAGTTTCCTGTTTCAGAGAAGCCAAATTCATCCTCATATGGCCTCTACTAACCTGTTTAAAGAAGGCTTGTGTTCATCTTGTGGTAGATGAGGAGTCTGAGCTTGCCCCTTTGGTTTCACCCCTCCTTTTCCTTCAAGTTAAATTAGGAGGCATAAGGTGCATTTACAGCACACAGAAGCAGCAGTGGAAGGCCTTACCTAGTGGAAATCAGAACCAGGATTACCATACAGCTTTTTCTGGATGCGGCACAGCCTTTGGATCCACAACAGTCTGCTCTGGAAATGACACAATGTCAAAGCACTCCTGAATGTGAGACGAGCTCCACTGTGTCTGTCTGTCTGCAGAGATGCAGACCCCAGAGGCAGAGTGTTTGAAAGAACAAATGAAAACACCATAAGCCTTGATTTTATGCAGGTTTTTTTGAGTAATAAATAGGCAATACTTATCTTAAAATATAAGATGACAATAATATCTTAATCTGTTTTTACAAAAAAAAAGGTCTAATAAAACAAAATATTTCTCTTAAATTAATCAAGTCTAAGATCTCTATGATTGAAATGACAGCAGATTTCTAGTCTTGCTTCTTATGGTTACAGTCATCAAAGGAATCTTTAAAGGAAACTCTAGGAGGCTGATTGCTAAGGTTCCATAGATCCCCAGGAAGATAAAGGTAAGCTGCTACCTTTCTTCAGAGCCTTCCACTGTGCTTTCAATGATAGCTGTAATTTGAGAGTTATATGAAGCCTTTTTGAGGACTCCACCTTTTGCCCTAAAATGTCAGTTTGCCCTAAAAGTCTAATCATAGAATGACCAGACTGCTTTGCATCCATTTCACGTCCAAATTCTGCCCATTTTTTATGTGCACCTAAATTATTGGGAAAAGCAGGCTGTTGATATAAGATTTCACAATTTTCTTCTGAATCAGTGATGAATTGAAAAAAAAAAATAGGCTAGTCTGAAAAGAATTCCAGCAAGCTGAGATCTTAGATGTATGATTGAGCTACACTGCAGATTTGTCCAGTTAAATAATAAAGTCAGGCTGCATTAGGATAGTGCTGCAAAGGGTTTGCCATAACCCAGAGCAGGGCTGCGTGCTCCAGCTGTTCCCTGAGACTGGCTTTCAAAATCCTTTGTATGGCTGAAGCTGTATTCTTGAGGACTTCAATGTCACCATCTAGGACTTGTCATTCAAAGCTGAAGGAGCCCAAGAGGAGCTGTGCAGTGAATGTGTTTTCCTTAACATCCTACAAGATTGCACCTGTAGATTTTCCTTTAACAAGAAGCTACAATCTTCAACTGTAATTCTTGATTCTTTATGGAGCGCAACAGTGCGGGGTGGGACCAAACAATGATTTTTGTAAATGGAATATGATTAAATGTAAGACTACCTGAGTTTGCCAGTCTTGTAGCTTGGTAGGTAACTCTTAATGAACAAGATTTGTTTCTTCCTGTCCCTTTTCTGTTCTACTGTCCCTGAGCTTTTTTCCTTGTGATGAATTCTGCCTTAGTAAAGCAAGGATTTATCCAGATACACAATTGTCTAGCAAGGAGGTGGTGAAACAGATGCAGTTGTTGGAACTGACGATAAGGTAATTTTCTCACCCTTCCAGTAACTGCAAATGCATTTGAAAGAGGATTTGCAGTACTGGTAGCGTTTGCTGTTGTGTGTACATTCCGGGATGGAAATTGGAGATTGCCTGGTGGGTAATGAACAGCGCACTGTGCCTGAAGGAACAGATTGGGTAGGCATCTGAACTACCCCTGGACTGGCCCACAAGAATGAGTCAGTTGCTCAGAATTTTTCTGGCAGATGCAGCCTCTCTGTTTCATGTCACAGTAATTATCCACCACTTGTTTATTGAGTGTCTGTGTGGTCTGCATTATCTGAACATCTCACAGTTGCAAGTGGATTATATCTTCGTAGCACCTTTTTCAGGCAGAGAATTCCCATTTTACTGATGTAAGTGAAATCTAAATTACTTGCTGAAGGTATTATGGGAACCTAGTGCACTAGAAAATAAGAGAATTGCACCTATCCAAATTTTTCCCCTAGGAAAGATAGCTCAGGTTTAAAAAATGGGGAGGGAGTATTTCCTGTATCATAAGAAGATTTTTCCCAGCTAAATAAATGACTTGCTTTGCTGTGCTCTTGGCGCCAAATGCCCCAAGTAACTCAATGATATGTTGCTAAGGCCTTTTCTTCTTTTGACTGTGTTAATTATACGTTTACTAAACTTGGATAGAACACCTTTTTTTTCTGCAAAAGAATCTATTTGTGAAGTGTTTGGAGTTT
This sequence comes from Vireo altiloquus, assembly GCA_013396875.1. Taxonomy (NCBI): domain Eukaryota; kingdom Metazoa; phylum Chordata; class Aves; order Passeriformes; family Vireonidae; genus Vireo; species Vireo altiloquus. The sequence goes on from VZRF01010836.1 coordinate 58,018, forward strand.
TTTGTGGAAGGAGGTTAGGGGAAAGGCTTGGTTGATAGGTTTTTTTCTCACAGAAAATAAAGATCTTCTGAAGATTTGGAAGGAATGGGGTTGGGGGCGGGGAAATTTTTACCTCAGCCAAAATAGTCAATATTTTGTGGTTTGGGATATGCATTAGAGCGTGGGAGACTACAGGTGGTGGCCCAGAGATCTGAACCTTCTTTTCCGCATAGTACTGCAGTGCTTTCACTGCTACTCTTTTTTTCTTTTGTCAACTTCTTACCAGTTAAATTTCCTTAGAAGTGTGCACAGGTCCATAACAAGCATTTTCTGTTGAACAGACTGTTTTTTTCAGACTGTTTTCCACCCAGAAGTAGTGTTTGGGAAGGGCATATAATCAGCCCTTAACAAGTTAGTGACTCCTTGAGTCCTACCCTTTAGCGGTATCTGAGGAGTGATGCGGTCCTGAAGCATTTGCCTGTTTCACTGCAACAAACCTAATCAAAGCCACAAAGCGAGATGGCCTCTTTCTTTGCCCTGAGGCACTCTCGGGTGCTTCCTTGAGAAACCAATTTGCTTTGGAGTTATTAAAACAGCACACACCATAAAAAAAAAAGGAAAAAAAACCACCAAACATCTTCCCAGGCACAGGTGTGGAGCTGCTGAGTATTAATGCCAATTGTGCAGTTCAAAATCACAGCTTTGTTCTCAAGATTGTAATAGTGTTAAAAAAATTCAGCCTTGATCTTGGTGAGAGCTCAAGTCCCTGAGCTTGTGTGGAATCAGGGTCAAGGTTTTTAATTTACTCGTTCTTCAGAGATGCTGAGCACCTTCTGTGGCAGCTGAAATTAGTGGGAGCTGTGTGTGCTCAGCATTTTGGAAGGAAAACAGCATGTGCATGTGTTGCGAGCTGTGATGTACAGAAGCCAGGATCTCTAGGGGTTTGCAGTATCTAATAAGATGCCCCCTATAGTTGTTTCTTAATTAAGCCCCAGACACCTTACACGGCTTCTCCTGAACTTCAGGACTCTGCTTTTCTCGAACATATCTGAGGCTTCGAGCCTGACAACTCCTTGGAGCTTTCTATTAAGGTATTAAGGGGAGGAAAACCAGTTGGTTGCCTCAAGCCGAGGAGGAAATGCTAGACTTGAAGGATTATCTCGTTGCAATGAATTTTAAAGACTTTTTGCTATACATGTGTGGAAAGCTATCAAAATGCTAATGGTTCTGCTGTCTTTTTTAACCCTTTCAACATATGGAGCTGATGAGGGGGGAAGTGAGAAGGATGCTATTCAACTGTAAAAGGACAGTTCAGTCAGAAATTAAGTTTTAAGTGGCTTTTCATCTATTAGACACTTCTCCCAGTACTAAGGAAGACTGGTGCACCCATCGTTTGGACAGACCGATTCTGTAGGCTCAGTTGAGCCCACCTGCATGTGCGGTGTAAGCCAGGTAATCCCTGCAACCAGCATCCTACAGGAAAGGCTAGCACAGGGCTGAAGGACTCTCACTGGGGTCCTCTCCCCCCCGCCATAAAAAAAAGTGAAATTGGAGCCAGATTGCTGTGGCTGGATGACTCCTGCAGTGGTTGGAGTAATTCAATTGGCAGAGTGGAGCCCTGGCACTTCCCCACCCGCTTTGTGGGACATGCACCCTGTCTGCAGCTCGAGGGATGCCCCTGTTGTGGGGAGGGTCTGTGTGGCTGCCAGCACGTGGGGAGGTCTGCCCCTGCCAGAGAAACTCATCCAGCCATGTACATACCTGAGGGCCCTGGGCCGGGATGGACCATCCTCCCCGCACGGCTCGAACACAAGTGTCCTACACAGGATCCCAGTTTTTCACCCAGGAGGCTCTGATTCTCCTGGGTGCCTTGCCTCACCATCCCAAGCAAGGGAGGACATGGGCTCTGGGTGGACACACAGGTCAGAGCACTGGGAATGTTTTCTCCATGGCTGCTGTGAGCTGGGCAGCAAGGCTTGTCTAAGATGCTGAGCAGGTTCTGTGTTTGCAGTAGCTCTGTGCTGCTGTGGCTGCTCTGCTGTTGCTGCCCAAAGTGGCTGGGCTGGTTAAGTCTGTGAAGGAGTCAACCAGGCATACACCTCTGGGAATACTGTCTGTATCTGTGAAGAACTGCTGTTCCATTTATTTAGGTTTTTGGCGTGTTAGGAATATCTCATTCAACTCTGCAGAGATTTTGTTAATGTTCTGCTTTGGAACCAGGTAAATACTTGGCCAGCCAATGATATAAATAACTGAAATTGTGTTATTAGACCCATGAGGCTCAGTCATTCCTTTAGCTGCCTCTGAAATACGTTAGAGCAATGGGTCTTTCTGTGCTTATCTTTTTAATCAGGACTAGCCAGGCCATTTTAGCCCTCAGGAGAGAACAAATCACTGAGCTGCAGGGCTATCTTGACCATTAAGCTTATGGCTTTCAGGTTTCAGTGAACCTGTCATTATTTACTTATTATTTTAAAGGCATATTTACTGTTAAATATGAGCTGCCAGCTTATTTCATGTCTTCAAAGCATCGGTCTTTTCCATTTTGCAGCTGAAGTGTATGGTTGCTCACATGTATCACCTGGGGGCAGGAGCAAGGGCACGCAGTATGGAAAGGATTGCTGCAGGGATTTGTTTGGGATTGGGGCTAAGGAGACACTGGATAGAGCAAGGTAAAGAGACTGGAGAGCAGTGAGACACTGTGGAATACGCTTTTCCTTTCTCATTTGACATGAGTGTCTTGAGGTGCTGTATAGCTTGGGGCATCCTGAGGTAGATTGGATAGGACACTGGAGAAGTCAGCTTAAGGGAAAACTTTTAACTTGAACTATTCTGAATAATATGAAGTTATGGCTGGTGCATAGTGCACAAAGCACTGTGTTGACCATGGCTTCTTGTTTGGCTTTCAGCAAATTTATTACTTTAAGTCAGTGTTTGTGTGAGAAGAAATAGCTATTCATGCGATCCCCTTGTATTTTTTCCCATCATGGACAATTAAAATTCACTTGCCAATCTCATGTATATTTAAAAGCTGTTTTCAGTGGACTCTTTGCTCTCTAATTCTTACATTTCTCAATGGGTGGTTTTAGGAATTATAAACAATTTTTTTTATAAGAAATGATTCCCCCTGAAATTTTTGTGATCACTGGGGGAAAAAAAAATCTCTACCTTTTTCTAATTCTTATTTCTCACAAAGAAACTGCTTTTTTCTTAATCTTGAAAATTTAAGATTGCATGAATAAATAGGTGGCTCTTAATGTGTCCGCAGCTGTTTTGCAGACATGAATTTTAGACTGTGCAACTCCTTTGCATTTTCCCTTTTTGTGTGTGCAAAGAGAAGGGAGCTTGAGCTTCATTCTTCCACCACAATCCCTCCTTCCATTCTAGAAGATGGTGGTGTTGGCAGGGGGAAAAGTAGGATTTACAGTGGAGTGTAAGTACATGACATGTCAACATCACTTCTCTGATTAAGTATGCAAGTAATCTCTGCAGATTAAATGCCAAGCACAACTGCAAAACAAAATCCTCTACTCTGTCTTAAGAAACGTGCCATGTAGAGTCAGACTTTTGGGTGCGCCTGTAAAGCAGGTTGTGGGCTGGCAAAAAGGGCAGTGGGATATGCAGGCATACTCTGTAAAGGTATTTATTGGAAGGGAATGGATCATGGTCTTTGATAGATGGCTTCTGCCCTTTTTTTTTTTTTTTTTATTTTTTACATGCCTGCGTATTTTAAAAACTAGAATTCTCCTTTCTTTTCCTTTTCACTGCATGAGGAAAGAAGGGATGCAGAAGTGCTGGCTAACAGCCCAACAGTCTGAATCTTGCAAGTTGCCATCTTGCAGAAATTGGTTGTGGATTCTCTGCATGTACTAGTCTATGTTTCTGAGGTGAGAGGAGTTGTAGGAGACGCAGTCATGACAGTAAACAGGGAAAGTTCCCTATTTGCTCATACTGGACATATCTGTGCTCTCCTATCAGAGAAATGGAGGTTTAAAGCTCCATTTAGAGTTGTGCTCTAAAAGATTTCAATCTTCAGTGTAGCAGTAATTACTTCCACCAAGAAGGTTTGTTTTTCCAGTTTCCCAAGACTGAAGATACCTTACCCCAGGACATGTAGCAGCATGATGGGTAGAACACCTTCTGGGAAAGGGAAAGTTCTCAGTTCAAATATTGGCTTGAACTTTAGGCAAAAAGCCTATATGAACCAGTCTGCAGTATTCCAGAAGCCAGGCACTCAGTCAAATTACTTGTTGGATGAGCTGTGGTTGTTGTCCATGTGTGTGGTCTTAGCCCATGGCAAGTGAAAGGTAATGCAGTTTAACTAAGCTCTATCACTGCTAAATGAAATTACCTCACATCATCTGCAGGGGATGAGCCTGAACACAGAGAGCTACCACAGCTCAGATGATGCTCAGCCTACTCTTACTGCAGTGCACCACAACTTTATTGGGACCTCCACTTGAGAGTCCCAGCGAGCAAGCTGGGTGATAGCCACTTGTAAGGAGAAGGAAATAGAGTTGTGCCTCCATTTAGAGAATGTAGTCCCTAAAAATCATCACATTTTTAGTTTGGGAAGTGCAGGCAGCTGATTTTGAGGTTGAAGGAAATAGAGGTTTTCAGCAACTACTGTACCTACTAAAAAAAAAAAATAATTTGCCATTTCCAGCAGATGTTGGCTTGCTTGCTGGTAGGGAGGTCCTTTTCCTTGTAACAGGCAGTGGTGCCAAACACAGTTTTGTTCTCTTGGGAACGTGTTTCCTGAAAGATTCCTTTCATCTGCAATGAATTCTTGTGCTTTAAACACAGGAAACACTAATGGGTTTTTTTTCCAAATATCTGTGAGAACTTATTTTTAAATAAATTGAAATTTTCCCATTTGATAGCAGACCAAGAAGCAGTCTGTCCTCACTTTCAGTTCTTTTGTCTCTGGGATTAGTATTCCTTGTCTCGGAATATCAGGAGGTACTGAGAGATCTGACCCTGCCATGGATGATGCAGCAAGCTTGCCAGCCTGGAGACATGTCCAATTTGACTGCCATAATGGGATTTAAAAGGGAATTGGTGTAAAGTGATGTTAGAAAGGATATAGGAGTCCACTTTGGCTCCTTGGCCTTTACACTAGGAAAAGTCAGCTTGAGCAGAAGCCTCTGTAGCCAGCCTGTGTCAGCTCAGCCTCGGGGGACTGAGGATTGCAGGCAATGCCTCTGTTCTGGTGGGCAGTGGGAAAGCCTCCCCTTGGTCTGGCCTGATCCCCTGGGGCTCAGGTGTGAGGGGGGCAAGGTGGGCCCTGCCAGCTTCAGAACCTCTGAGAGGAGAGGAAACAAGGGCTTGCTCAGAGGAGATGCTGAGTTTCTTGTCCCCAAAACCTTACCCTGGCAGGGACCTTGAGCATGGGAAGGGCTGTTCTTTCTGCAGCCCCAGGGGTTGTCATCTCGATGGTTTGGTTCTGGTGGGGGGATGCTGGCAGCACCACTGCACCGTGGTTACAGAGTCAGGGTCACAGGTGCTTCTGTGTCCTTGTGACATGGTTGTTCATCCTGTTTTCTTCCAAGCCAGGACTGAAATCTCCTGTTATTGACTGATAAAAGCTTTTGGGCTGAAAATTTCCCATTCATATAATCTCTCAGAAATCATCCCATTGTGACAAACTCTCTTTCCAGCTCCAGTCTCTCTTTTGCTGTGATTTTCTGGAAATCAGGGTTGGAATGTGTTTTTCAAACATACATGAAGTTTAGCATCTGTTGGTGACACAGATCATTGCACATGGAAGAATGAATGTGCAAGTTCATGCTCAGCCTGCTTTCACTGCACAATGAAGATGTGGTTAAATGGGAATTAGGATTAATTCTGGATTTAAGATTCTCATAGTCGGCTAGTAATAGCCTAATCTCCTCAAAGGCTGCAGGCAGGCCAGCAGCATTCAGTTCAAGGCCAATGTTGTTTGCAAAACCTCAAAGAAATTGAATTTTGATTCTTGGAGCACTTTATTCATAGCCTTTCAAGATAGGGATGGGAAGAGCATATACTATCTCAAATGCAGCCTTTTAATTTCTTTAATGCATGACAGTCACCTAGGCTTCTAGGTCTGATGGACGTTTGACAGTAATATTTTCCATTTCCTTTTGTAAGAGCTTAAGGATTCTGGTTGATTTTGGAAATGTATAAATTGTATTCTGAAAGTTGATATACTGAACTCTATAGGCAGAGTGAGATAAATCCAAGTAGGGCAGCAAACACTCCCCAGGTTAAAGTGTTCAGAGTGCTAAATGTCTTTCAGGTAAGGAGGCTCAGGAGGCTGTAGAACTGTGGGGCTCCTGGGTGTGGTGTGGTCAGTTCAGTCCAGCCTGGTTTGTTTTTTGCTGCGGTAGAGATGACTGGTTAGAAATGCATTGCTGAGTCTGTGCAGGTCCTAAAATGAATCACTGCATTTAACATTAAGGCCTGTGTTAGAAAACAGCATGCTTTAACACGAAGTGTTGATGCTTCTCCTATTTATTGTGGCTGCAATTTTTCTGTGTACCCAGTCAGTCTATTCTGGAAGTCAGACATTTAGTTATCTAAATAACTTGTTTCTGCAGCTGAATCTCAAGGTAGACTTTATGTAGGCTTAGTCCTGCATTGTCAAACAAGACAGAGGTGTAAAATTTGCCTGTATAGCTGATTCCTTGTTCCCAGCTTTCTCTTTGGTAGCAGTTTTGATTGATTCTGCCCAATCAGTGAGAGCTGTCCTTTGCAAAATGCTTTTCTATCTGTGTCACTGCTAGTGACAGCCTGGCAAAGTGTGTCTGCTTTTCCTTTGTTTCCAGCCCATCCTGTGGGTGGGTCCCCTTTAGGGAGGGTATCAAAGGTCTCTATCAAAGTGTGATCCTGGATGCCACCATCAGTCAAAGTGGCTCTGAGCCACCGAAGATGGAAGGAGCAGAGGAATATTGACTAGACTTGAGTGGAAAGCTTGTGGAATGCTGCTGATACCATTAAATATCATGTTGCTAAAAAGAATGACTTTTCTGCAGAGGTGGTTATGAAGTGCCTTTGACTAGACCTGAATCCACTCATCTTTTTTTTTTTTTTGTCAAGCCTACTTATTCAAACTCCACCTAGATAGGTTTCTTTGCATTGTTTCTCTTTCTTTCTGCATTGATCCTCCTTGCTTAGGTTGCCTTTCCTCTCTCTGTTGCCTTGTGTAGAACCTGTTATCAAACACTCCTAATAATCTTTTTCGATTAAAACACTTACCATCAAGCAGGACATTTTTTCTGAGGTGTGAAGTTTCCTTGCACAACTTAGGTTACCTGGACCTCAGCATGTAAAATTGAGAAATGCACTGAAGGTTGTCCTTTCCAAGGCTCAGGGCCCACATGATGACCTGATTAAAATTTGAAAGACAGTGACTTTATTTAAGTTACTAATGCGTGTCTCTGCCCCTATTATTCTCAGAGTAAAAGGGAGCATCTCAAATGTTAGGCCAACTGGAATTCAGGTCTCTACTGGAGCTCTCTAGTCCCTTAAAGCACAAGCTGTTTGAGGTCATGTTGATGGGAAAAGTTCTGTTCTCTTTCATAAAAGCCATAAGCCAGGCAAGTATTTGGTCTTTCAGCTCTATTCCTTTTATTCTTCAGAGGAGATTAATGGTAAGGAACAGTGGACAGAGAGTGAACCTGGGCAAATCTGGCACCCAGCAGCAAAGGTTGGTAGAGACCCACAGACTGCAGCAGCACAAGAAGGTTTATTTCATTTGGTGAAAAGCATCCAGCTTTTGCTGACTCTGAGACCTTGTGCCTGCGCAGAAGCCAAACAGCTTGGTGTAAAGCATACAACAATTCATGCAAGTGCCTTGTGAGCATCTTAAAACTGTTGTTTTGTTCAGTATTATGACTGGTCAGAAGGTTTGGTCTGTGGTTTTTCTGGTGTGTGGTGGGAGGTGGCAAAGGCTGCTCAGAACAGCCGTGTGTAATGAGAGAGTGCCATGCTGGGTGAGGCATGAGGGAGTGAAGCTCAGGGATTTTTAAGCCTGTAAAAATTCAGGAGAACATGCATAAATGCTATTGCTTGCTCTTATAGCCTCTGGCAAGCAGATAGGGAGCTATCAAACCCTTCTGAATAGAAACAGGGGTGAGGGGGAATATCTGATAACTTCAGCTTGTATTGGTTGTACAAATTACTTGGAGGAGAGCAAGCACAGACATATTGTTTAAAAAAAGAAATAAACAACAGCGAAACCAAACAAAACCAAAAACCCAAACCAACAGGGACAACAAAACCCTCTTGACCTGTGCTTGGATGTGCCTACCAAGAGGATACAGGTTTTCATGCTGGCCAAACAGTGCAAGAAGGAAAAAAGTACCATGCTGACCTGCAGTTGCATCCTGGCATATAGTTTAAGCATTATTTGAAGTCAAGGAACTTTTGATTGATGTTTTAGCCAAAGCCTTGGCATTATAAAAATGCAATTGTGCTGGTAGGGAAGAATGGGTGTGAATAAACTTGTGTCTTGCTCATGGTACCTTAGAGAGCCCAGTGATAGAAAAGCATCTCATGACTGCACAGAGGCAATTTCGTGTTATTCCTTCAATGAGTCCACCCTGTGCTCAGCACTGAGACTGACAGAGGCCCTTTACCTGCACTGAAGCTGCACCTCAAAGCTAACTCTGCTCAGCGCAGATCTCTCTGATGATGCTGTGCTTTTCAAAGCATTTGCAGCCTTGCCTGTGGAAGGCCAGCCAGCATCACCACAGCTAGTACTGCTCCACCAACACCTTTTATTTCAAATTCCCCAACTGTGGCCAGGAATGCACAGCCCCTGCACTCTGCTGTGCCCCGGCCAGCCAGGAGTTTTGTTGCAGATGAATGTGGTGGGATGATCTGTAAACACTGCTGTGTGTTCTGATGGTGAATGTTTGCAAGCTGTTTGCACAGCGTTACTCATTTATCCCTCCCAGCCCCTCCAAGATCAGCTTCTGCTTTATCACTTCTGATAAGCTGGTGTGTGATCTGAGGCAGAGCCATCAGCCAGAACCGAAGGCAGGCAGGAGTCCCAAGTGCATAGTTTGGGGGCAGCTCGGTTTCTTTTCTGATAAGCCTGTGCCTCTTGCGGCAGTACAGTGCACACTCCTTTTAAACTGTAATCATAATCCTCTTTGCAGCCGGCGCTGCTATCCCCACAGGAAGCATTAGCAATATCACAAAGTGCGGAGACTTCATTGTTTTCCCCTAATCTGCAAAGGGAACTGAGACAAGACAGAGGAAACTTTAACCTATTCTGTGCCTCAGTGGCAAATAATTAGTTTCTTACTGAGTGGGAAAACGGGGGAAGCCTCTTGGTTAAGATAAAGTAAGCACAAGGCTCACAGGCTTATCTCGCTCTGTGGAATTCGGGAAAGGACATGTCCTTGAATTCGCCTGTCTGGCGTGCCCAGATTTCGTGTTTGGGAGAAATGAGTCTATTAGAGCTGCCCTAAGTGATTGCTGGGTATGAGACACCTCTTGACAGGAAATGCAGTAGCCATGCTTTTGTTTAAGGACCTGAACAAAAGGCTCTGGATGCTTAATAATGTGCAAATTTGGGTGGGTGGGATATGGAGAAGGTTAATAGGGCAGGCTAACAGAGGAGGAGCTGAGTTTGAGAGAGGAGGGGAGGAACGCCGAGGACATGGCAGCAGACAGAGAGAAGCAAAACAGGAAAAGCAGTCCCTTTTTGCCATGTTAAAGTTAACTTAGTCCCCACTGACATTTCTGGGGTAAGTGCAAGCTGTGTCTCATAAAATAATGATTTTTTTCAGCCATGGCTGTGTGAGAGGTCACAGTGCAGCTCCGAGGGCTGTCGGTGTGCAAGTCTGAGTGCTGTGTAAGTGCTGTCCAGACACTGACCCATCACAAGGCGTGACTGGCTGTGGCAGTGCTTTTGTGGGTGGGAATTCAGTTTGGGTCAATGCTTTACCTTTGCAGAATTCATCTTAACAAGCTGCTTGTCATGAAAATTTTCTTGTCATGCTTGGGTCTGAGGCTGGGCTGTGCTTTTCCTGAGAAGGAAAGGCTGGACTGTGCTTTTCCTGAGAAGGAAGAGCTTAAGCAGGAGGAGTTGCCGTGGCCTGGCATGTGGGGCACAAATCTGGGATGGTGAATGGTCTGCTTGCACATGTGCTGTGTCTGTGCAAGTCTTTTAATCCAAAATATGACAAGAGCAAAGGAACAAAAGAAAAAGCTCTTAAAAATAACATGAGATAAGGATCTGGAGAATTTGCTTTTTATTTTGCTCAAAAGTCCCTGGAGACTTCTTCTTTTAAGGGAAGAAATGTAGCTTTCAAGGTCGAGCTTTTTTTTTTTTTTTTTTTTTTTTTAAATTTGGTCCCCAAACCACCCCCTCCCTTTTTCTTCAGACTTCAAAGGCAATCAGCTGAGAGCTTCTTAGGAATGTTACATCTGTTCAGAGTAAACATGGATTGGTGGAAAGGCACTTTTTCTTCCTCCAAATTGTCTGAAATTTGTACACAAATTTTCTTGAGACTGTGGTAAACAAAACACGACCTCAGTGGAGTTGGGGCTGAGTGATGCACAGTAGTGAAGGGTGGAAAGCCAGCAAGTGAAAGTAGTGTTCTGCAGAGGCATTTAATTTAAACACAAGTGGATTTTTTTTCCTTGATGCCTTAATAGAAAACAGTTTAATGTCTGTTCCTTTTAATAAAACTGTTCCAGAAATTGAAACTGAACAAATGGACTGAAATGTGAGATAATGTTGTCCACTTCTCCTCAAATCTCTATCTTGTGCTAGCTATGTACCTGCTGGCATACCTGGCTTGCCCTTTTGCTTTCAATTTTAATCTATGTGTTGGTAATTTTCAATTTAAATCTATTTTAAATCTTTGATTTCAAAGAGTGAAATCAAAATTTTGCTCTCTGGGTCTGGCGCTTACCTGCTGGTCCTTTACCAACAGATCCAAGACCTATTGGCAGTGGAGGGGCTTTGAACCAGACACTTGGCATGACATAGAAAATGTCACTCTAAGCTTGGAGGATGCAGCAGGTGGGCTTAGGAACTGGACTTAGTTTAACACCACTTTGCCCATAATGGATGGGAATTTACTGCTGATTTTGATGAAAGCTGATGTGTGGCATTGCCGAGAATGTTTGGAAATCCTCTCCACGGTTGGACTTATGGACACGATCAGGTCCCAGACAGCCTTGTGCATAACTGCCTCTTCACATCACAAAAGTGTAACTGAACTGTAAATGGTTTTCACACCAATTACTTCCCTCTTGTTTTTGAATAGAACTGGGAGGGGGGTTGTTTATCCCATTTCCCTGGTGCAGCTGAAACTCAGAGCAGCAAGCTCGTGCTGAAGCTGTTGTTTCTCTGCATGTTTCACATAAGGAGGCCAAGGAGTGTGAGATTTGTGATTCAGTGTGTGGCTTTGTCACATGCCTACGTAGCCTGAAGATGATAGAAATCTTGGTGCTGTCTCACTTCAGGTTGGGTAAGTATATTTTGTTTGTTGCTTTTGTGGGATTTTCTTTTAAACTAGGCTTCTTAAATGAAGAGCAGCAATATTTAAGCTTCTGAGTAAATAAGCAGAGAGTCCTGGCTTCATCTTTACTAATCTGTTTAACCTTTATCAGCCCAAATATTTACTCTAGGCATTGAATATCCAGGCAGTGTAATTCTGATGCTAAAATTCATACCCTGAGAATGCTGTAGATTGACTAATCCTGCAGAATTCCCGAAATCCCTGTCTGTATAAATAAACTTCCTATATGAAGGATTATAACTAAATGCCGTGAATTCAGATCAGCAAAGCAGAAGTACAGCAGTTGGCCCATTTCTTCTGCTGCTTACTTATGTATTTTTATAAGGTTATTCGTCTTAGTCTAAATAGATGTGCAAAGAAAACTGCAAATACTGAAGCATGATGCTGTCATATACTGCATGAAGAAATGTAACCCTCTGCCTTTTATCAGTTTTCAAATCACCATCAGCTTGATTTACCCAGACTGTTGAAATTTTTATTCCTTTTGGGTATGACATTTCTGATGAATCTGTGTTTTGTAGGTCTTCAACCTCTTCCTGCAGTTGGGCAATGTAAAGGGTTCATTAAACAGTATCAGAGACACAAAATGTGTAGCTCAGTTGTTGAAGATGTCCCCACCCCTCCACAGGCACCTTCCCCCAGCGGCAGAGCAGAGCCTACAGCATCCGGATTTATCAGCAACAAAGTTGACATCTCAAGACTGGTGTGTGTAGTCCATTGCAGGCAATACTTATAAGATTTATAAGACCCCTGTGTAAACCTGTTGGTGTAGGCATGGTCTAAGGAACCTTCTGAGCAGCTAGGCTTCTGTCCTGTTAGTGTACTAGTTATCTGTCTTTGTGAGAATAAAGCGCAGGCTTATTTGGGATTGTTGTCTTGGAGAAGTTCTGTGAATATCCCGTCGTGTTGCCCTGTCTGTTACTGGACATTGTTGCAGAGATGTGAACGCTATAAACACCCAGGGGACAGCAGTTAGTCTGGCTATTTTAAGTGGAATAACTAAAAGCAATGAGATCAAGTTACAGAAGTGAAGTAAAAACTGTTTACAGAGGAATTTGCAACAGCATTTGTCATTAGGTTCATGAGAAGCTGAAGCATACTGTCTGAGAATTTTTAGAGTAGGCTTGCAAAAATTAAATAACGGGAGAGCCAGCAAGATGGAATTGCTCCCCATTGGCAGGGCAGGGTCCCAGCCAATGTTACTCTGTTTTTTGCTTACAAGATTCTGTGTAACAGTGTAAAATTAGAAGGAAGAATTTGCTCAGCTGCTGCAATATCAGGAAGAGGTCTAGCCTAGAACCTAGCCTAGAATAGAATGTGCTATTCATGGCCACTCAGTTCTAGTAGATAATTCTCTTTGCTGGAAAAGGACTGGCAGGGGAAGAATTGCACCTCACTTTACTTGCCAACAGGTTCCATAGGGAAATTCCTTCTCTGTCCCATGCTGAGTTAGTCAGAATTTAACAGTATATCTGGGTAAGAATCATTGCAGTTAGGCCGTTAATCTCATTTCTGTCCTCAGATAAGATTGTTATCAGAGTAATTGTCTGTTTGCTCCCTCTTCTGAGTCTAATCAGAGTGGATTGTGCCAGTACCTCCTGGGGCAGAGGAACCTGGATGTTGATTGCCCTCAAAAGAAAGAGAAAATCCTCGGTGTATATTTAATGTAAACTTCAGTTTTGTTAGGTGTTCACAAGAAAATCATCTGGAAATAACTTGCTCAGACATGTTTCATGCTTTTCACAGCAATATATTTGTTCTGGTTTAAAGTCTAAGTTTAGTCAGGCAAGTTCATGTAGTGCATGCTGTGGTGAGTCTTTCGAAAGACAATGCTGTGCACCAGGAAAACTGGTGTTTTCTCAAACCCTGGGACAGAGCAAGTTTGTGTCTGCAGAGAATGCATACTCTTACGTGCTCCAGCCAGCAAATAAATCTGAACAATTAGTGCTTTTTGCCTTATTTCAAAGCAAATTGCAGGAGTGGGTGGATTTTGCTGATGGGTATAAAGGAGACTCAAAGATATTAACTTTTCATATATCCTTCAAGTTGAGACTAGAACTTGTCTCCTGATGTGCTTTCCTGAGGAAATGTACTGTTTGGTCTCTCTGTAGAAGTGAGCAAACCACAGGTAATGCAGCAGTCCAGTGAGATACAGAAATCACGTGTGTTCCACCTGCTACATGGGTGAGTAAACTGAGACACAGATGTACCACGGGCTGCTATGGGAGCTGCCAAAGCAGAGTTGTGTAGGTAAGGTCTGTGCCCGAGCCAGCATTGCTAGTGAGTGCTTTCTGGTCTGGGTTACCCTCTCCCAGCTCCAATCACCAGCACTGTATGAAAAGCAAGACGTGGTCCTGCCCTTAGTGGTGTTGCTGCTGCAGAGATGGTGTCTGGCTCCATCAGACCTGTATCCCTGGATAGTTTGAGGAATCTCTAGGGCTTTCAAGTGTGATACCTAAAGCAAGGGAATACCACTGGAGAGAGTGCTCAGAGCTGCTGAACTTGCATGGCTTGTGTGTGAGAACTGCTGAGACTGTCTGATTCAATCAGGCTTAAAGGATGTTAAACGAAGCAGGTTCTCTCAGGCACATGCAAAAGTCATCTTGGGGACCTTGAATTTGGTATGGCCACAGCTGCTTCTAACCTAATGTGTGCTTGGAGTGGGTATTCTCTTAAATTTTATTGCATAGTTTGCTTCTTCCTGCTCCATTAGACTTCAAATCACTAATTGTAGTGGTAGTTTCATGGCTATAGTGTCCCTTTTAGCAAGAACTGTAACCACTTTCCTTTTGCTGGATGACTTAACTGAGTTGCTCTCTTTTTCACAAAGAGAGAAATAGACTTGAAGAAAGAGAGGAAGAGAAACAGAGATGGAAAAGCTGTTTTTGTCTTTGCCTATATTGCACTGAAGAGATGCCAGAGACTGTTTAGAAAAGTGCTTCTGGAACATAGTAATACAACGACATCAGGACAACCAGCAAACAGAGCCTTAGATATGTAGGATGGAGTGGCCATCCTACTGCCTCCAGAACTCGGGTTTGCATCTCTGCACAAAGCTGCAGTATGGCCTTACTCAGGCCTAGCTGTGGTGTGTTTGATTTGGCCCTGCTGCACAGGCCACTGATGTCAGTGTCCAGCAGTAGAGCTTGTGGTCTCGAAGGCCCCTTTGTACGGTTTGTGGCCTCATGCACAGGAATTCATTATTTTTTACCCCTTTTCCATTACATGTGTTGCTTCTTGTGGTTTTTGTTGTGGTTATGTTTTGTTTTTTCGCTTGAAGAGTACTTTTGGCACCTCTTGGTCCTTTAATGGGCTCTCATGCTATCAGACACCACAGCTATACATACATTAAATGTGCTTTGTTATCTGGATTTCTTTGGGAACTGTTCATATTCTGTGATCTTGTCTCCAGCTGTTATTTTTCTGTAATGATCCTGAGGAGAGTGTTGTAATTTCCTCAGCTCCTTCTGCTGGCATGGCTCTTTGGAGCCATCCCAGATTGGATGCATCGCTCCTGGTGCTGTGGTGTGGAGGGTGAAGCTGCACATTAAGGAGCTGTTGGCTGATTTATGAGAAGTGTGCTTCTGGAGGCTGGGAGCAGATTCCTCTGGAGGGGCTGGCGAGCTGTAGTCCCTGCCTGCTCCCTTTCTCCAGTGTTAGCCCTGTGCAGTGCCCACAGCACGGGATATAACCCTGTGTCTGCTCCCTTACCTCCCTCAGCTTGTGGCTCCACCTGCTCTGTTTAACGCTACCCTCCCATCTGGCCCCCACTGCACCGCTTATTCAGCACACAGTAATGATCTTTTGAAGCCATAACTCTAAATCTCTGTCTAGCAGCCCCTTCACGCTGGACCTTGGACTGACCCACCAGTTTGCGGAGTGGTGAGTCACAGTCACGCTTTAGCAAAATTACAAGGCTGGTCTTTGAATCCTTGAAGGTACCTGTCCCTGTCTAATCTGGGCATTCCCTGGTGAGCAGGGTCTACCTTGAAACTTTATGGAAGTACTTCGTTAAACCAAGCACTGGCAAAATAAGTGTAGCATGAGCCTGTCTCAAGTTACTACTATGGCTTCTGTCAGCTACCATCAAAAGCTTTTCTAGACTCTATTAACAAGTGAACACAAGAGATGTCACCGAGCTGTCAGGCCCAGACTGTCAGCCTGATCTTGCCATGCTCAGGAGCACATGATGTGACTGAGGAGTTCCTGAATCGGAGTTTATCTGAGGACAAATCTCTCCCTTGACGCCTCCAACTGCTATGCTGCCTTTCAGTAGCAGTTGGAGATGTGGAGATAGTTGAGAATTCACCATAAACTAGTTCTACTCAGCTATAAGAATAGCCATGCATAGTGTGAACAGGGGTAACAAGTCTTGCCAAGCAACAGTTTTAAGAGAGATTACATAGAGAGATTTATTGTTGAGGCCAACAACAAATCCATGTGTGAAGCATAGTATCAAAGAGCAGAAAATAAAAGAATAAGGGGAATTGTTTTACTTGTAACCTCTTAGATGTGTTGCAAGGAGATTTGTCTAATTTTTTATGGGTCTTCAATTATCTATGACAATGATCTTTATTTGGTTGGATTAATCCTCAGAAGATCTGTGCATGATACAGGCAAACTTTACATACATATGTACCATTTCAGTTAAGATGGCTCCAGCTTGGAACTTGGTAGAAGAAATACAGCTGATTTCAGTGAGATCTGAGGAAGGCACTAGCCACCTCTTGAAAAAGAACTTCAACAGAAATTATTTTGTGTAGATGGGCACTTGAGTCCTACAAGACACTTCATCACAGAAGTTGCCTGTTACCCACGAGGCATAAAGGTCAGGAGAGAGGAAATAACTTTTTAACTAATTACCAGGAGGCATCAACAGCATGTGGGAAAACGCAGAGAAAAGAAAACGGTTCAGGTGATCCAGGGAGTCAGAATTCCTTTGAAGTGAAGCCAAATGTAAACTTTCTGGTTACAATGTGTTGTGGTCTTTCCAGGGCAGAGTTTCTAGCTTTTCTTCCTATTAAGCACATCATGTTGTGAATATTTAAGGCTGGCTTGTGCCTGTGGGTGTTTCTCAAAAGACGGATGCTAAAGAGCTCCCCTTCCTTCTGTTGAATGCTAGAAAGGGGCCCAGTTTATCTTGTTTTTCCAGATTTATTTCCTTTCCATTGCTTGCAGTGCTTTAGGTCTGTTAGTAGCATCATACCAGTGGTGAATCACAGCACTGGAAATATTTTAAGCCCCACTGTTCACAGTTTGTTCCTAGTGAATGTCCAGTCCACTTGCACTGTGTTCCAAGAGAATTGTGGCAGAGAAAGTGTAGATGGAGGCCCATCTTCCTACTGTATGCTTTTGCAGGTGGGATCATGATTGCTGCCATTACAGTTAGTACTGAGGTCTCCATAGGTTAAACAACATATCTGGAAGTTTCAAGTGAAGATCTGGCTTCCCAGAGATAGGAGTGCCAGTAAAATGTGGCTGTGGATCCCAAAAAGCCTTCAGCCTTGCCTTGGACACATCTAGATGAATTCTTCAGTAGCAGGGAGGAAGGGAGAAGACTGGTGCTCTGCCAGACTTCTGAATTAGAAACGCCAGGCTAGAAGCTCCCCAAGAACCTTTCAGCAAGGACCTTGATTCTCTCAGTAATTTTTGTGCTCTGTCTTCAGCTCTTGCTGCCTTTGAGATTTGTACCTGAACAAAGACTTTGGTCGCCCCATTCAATAAGAAAATTGGCAGCTAGGTTCCTGATGGATTTTTACTTCATATTTGCTGCTGCTTCCCATCATCAACAGCAGTAAAGTGGCATGGGGTGAAAATCATCACTAATTTGGGAGTTAGATTGCCTGTGTAATAAGCTTCTCTGTTATTTTTTGGCAGGAACAACAGCTAATATAAATTTTTTGCTGTCACTTCTTCATGGGCCATGTACCAGCGTCAAAGTTAATCCCTCAAAATTATGTTCCATTATAAATCTCTCTTCACAGATGAAGTGGGTGCAATTAGGCAGAGAGGTCCAGAACCATTACCAAAGAAAAAAGGGTCTGAAGGACAAAAACAGTCTGCCTGTGCGTAACAAAATTGTGTAACACCTTGCCAGTGACCTCCAGACGACAGAAGCTTCTTGGCCACAGTGTTCTTGGGGGTTGTTTGGCAGAGAAGATATGTTCTGTGTTGACCAGAACGGAGTTCCACCTTTTTATAAGTACAAGATGTAGGATCTTAAGAGAAATTTGAAGCAATTTTTGTCAGTTCTCCCTTATTTCTTTTCCTCCAATAACACACAGAATGTTTAATGTCGCTATTCCTGCCTGAGCCCTGGGAAATCAGAAAAGATCACCAAGACTTGAGTAATGGGCTGAAAAAATCCCCAGCATATTTAATTAGAGATTATTCTTTTGATGTTTGGGTTGATTTTGAGGCTTGTTTTTTATCAGATTACTCTTGAGTAACCCTCTGTATACAGAACAACTTCCCTGCTTTCATGAATATCAAAGACCCTCAAGGTTTAAATGTACTGGTGTGGTTAAATTACTTTCATTTTTCAAGTTTCATATTAAATTTTTTTTGGCTAGGGAAAATGGAAATACCCCTCTGCTGTAACATTCTGACCACTCTGGGCAAGGCTGTAAAACTATTGACTTCTCACACTCAATTTAGAAACCCAGCTTAAAATTGGTGTCTGCTGAAAGTTCCTTTTTGCTGCTTTTTATAAGGGGATGATGACAAGTGACAAAGTTCCTGGGTGTGAGGTTTGGTTTTCCATTTTTGGAAGTTTTTTTTGTTTGTTTATTTGGGGATTTGGGATTTTTTTTTGTGCTTTTTGTTTGTTTGTTTTTATTTTGTATTTCCTTTCTGGAATAAACATTAACTAAATTAAACTAAGGTGCATTCCTATTCTTATGGAGCACAAGCTGTCTCTTCATTCTTGATGTTTTCTTCGGGCTGCTGAGCAAATGCTATCAAGTTTACATTGAAAATGGCACTGGCTATGCAGAAAATGGAGAAGTTTGTTCCAAAGTGCAGTAGGGAGAGTACCCTATTAAAACTCCCATATGTATGTGACTGCATATATTATCTAGCTGTTTGTAAGCATAAAGCTTTAGAGATATTGCAAATCCACTTTAAAGTCATTCAACTTAACTTCACTCAGACTTTTTGAATCAAAGGCGATGGTAATATTTTGCTTTACTTTCTGTTCTGAAAGGTTATTTACTTTCAGCAGTATTTAACACTTCAGTTTGAATTTGATAGAATTAATTTCAGAAAATCTGCAAAAATGTGTCTCTGCTTACATGGCAGTCAAGCATGAGTTACAGGACAAGAATGAGGTAGACATGAGAAGCTGCATCCAGTTTTTATCATAAAAAGCTCAACACAGTAATCTGGTTTGCTAGAGAAAGCCCCTTTATTCTGTTCATATCTGGCCTGTTGAGCAAAGGTGGGAAATAAATTTATAAATGAGAAGGGCTAGCACATGAAGTACTTACTATTCTGCACATCAATCTTTTGTCATCTTGTTAAATTCAAGTGTACTAAAGGTCTGCTTGGTGTGTTCTTCGCTCTGTTCCATCCTCTTCCATGGCAAGAGGATATGTGTGTCCTCTTCTGACTGATATCACCTTCAGTGGGCTGAGT
Organism: Vireo altiloquus; assembly: GCA_013396875.1. Taxonomy (NCBI): domain Eukaryota; kingdom Metazoa; phylum Chordata; class Aves; order Passeriformes; family Vireonidae; genus Vireo; species Vireo altiloquus. The sequence continues at coordinate 77,154 of VZRF01010836.1, forward strand.
CTCCTTCAGGCTGCTGTGTTCTCTGAACTGGGCAAGCAATCACCACTGATCCCTCTTGAAAATCCAGTTGGCTGCTCTCTCCAAAGAAGCCTCCTTGACTCCTCTTGCTGTGTTTTGCCAAGTACCAGGGGGAGCTTGCAGCATGTGATTACAGCCTGAGTGTGTTGTTCTTCTTCATTTTCCCTATGAGTTTTCTCAAAGTGTTTTCTCCAAGCATGCTATAATCTCTAAGGAAGGGGTCAGAGTTCTTTATATATTAGAGTAAAATTGGGTTGAAGTCGTTTTTATGTTAGAGTAAAACAGGGCTGAGGTCACCACCTAGTTCTTACTGTTGTCAATTATGACTTACTGCATCTTTTGTCAGTTACACGTGAGAAAAGTGTAGGGAAACTAACTGAGGTTTTTGTAGTTGATAGAATCTCCAACTGTGGCACTGAACCAAAGAGTAAAAGGCCGACTAACAATGCACTGACGTCAGGCTCCTTGATCTGACTGAGAGAGTTTTTGTCTGCAAAGACAAATACTGGAATAAATCACAAACTGGGTTTTAACAACTGTGGTGGTTTTGGCCTGGTTTCTGAACTTGGAGATAGGCAAAGAATTGCAACACAGCATCTCATTTTAAAGCTGGTTTGACCAACCAGCACCAGGGTCCTATATGTGCTGGAGTCTACCAAGACACAAATCCTGACAAGCTCCAAAACAACTAATTACAATTGATAGCTGATGCTGGAATACGGCCATGTCAATCACAGGAATGGCTTCCTCCTGCTGCTGTACCAGAACAACTTCAGGCTGCTGTTTGGGGTGGCAGAGAGCATTCAGCTGCCTTCCACACCAGACAGCTTGAGTGGTGAATAGCTTTTGCACACAGAATCCATCGTCTCTCATGAGGGATGTGACTGTGAAGTAGCTGACTTCTGAAAACAAACTTTCTGCAGATACTTTTTTCCACCCAACAACAAAGGTCTTGTTTGGGAATGCTTCTTGGCTGCAGCCTTTGCGACCCCCCTGGGAAATGCACTGTGCATTTGACTTGCACTCACCAAAGGAAAAAGTGAAAGTAACACAGCTGTACTGATTTACTACGAAGTTTTGAGGCTAATTGCCTCATATGTTTAATTAATAACTGACACATTCTGTCTCTCAAAGAGCTTGGAGAACTTCCATCTGGACCCCTAGTGATTACAGCCTGGAAGCCATCCCTGTAATTAAGGAGCAGGCTATAGGAGGCCTGTTCCCATTATGGGCAATTATTGTGCTTGCTACTTTTCCCCTCCTTTCTTACAAAAGGACTGAGAAATAGGGCTCAAAGACTAATCTGACATAAAACCTTGACTAAAAAGGTGCTTTGTGCTACCCCATGGTACAATGATGGGTTATATTTTGGTGCCAGAACTCTTTTTTTCAACAGGCTATTGGGGGACAGGTTCTCCAAAGAGCAAAATGTGTCTTACACCAAATTGAAGGACTTCTTGGTCAATATTAACTGCCAATGCAAGATGAGGATATTTGCAAAGAACTGGGCAACTGAGTATTTCTGCTGTTACTTCTCTATCTCTCCCTCACAACTTCAGACTTCTTCTCGGTTTGACAGCTGCTCATCTGCAAAGACTCTGGCTAGCTCAGGAGCCCTCAGAGTAGAGGATGCTGTGTCTTTAAGCCTTCCATACAGTGCTGAAATGTTATGACAGAGCATCTCACAGGGGGATGCGGTTTCCATGGCAACCTCACACTGTAAGATAAGCAAACTGGATTATTTTTTTTCCTGAGAGGTTCAAGAGCAAGGAAGGAATGAGGCGATCTGTCAGCAGGCAAGACTTGAAAAGAGGAAACCATGTCCATTAATCCTGTAGCCCTGGCTGCTTTGTGTTTTAATTAGAGCATGTTATTATGGCAGAAAGCATGGGCGCCTCACCCTGTTATGGGTTTTTGAGGACTTTTTTGTTTGTTTCTCTTTTTATATATCCAATTAATAAAAAACAAAATAAGGGGGGAGGGCGGGGAGAAGGAGGAGGAAAGAAGCTTTACTAAGGCATAAAATGAAGGTCTAAAATAAAGAGCCTCAGGATCCCTGTTCCAGATCTCGCATCCCAAGCCAGGGATAGGAGGCAGTGGGAATGAATCTGCCATTCTCAAATTGCGAGTACGTCTTAAATTCACTTTTTTTCCTGTCTTGCTGCTATGTTTAGCAAAAATGGAAATCCCCCATACCCTTGCATCTGGCATGTGTAACCATGAGAGTGTGGAGTAAAGCAGGGAAGTTGTTGTTGTCCTCTACAATCTGCCCAGGGGCATTATACATGAGCCTTTGTTACAGAGCTATACTGCCTTCCCCTGCCTTGGTTTTGGGGTAGTTGATAGCTTTGGGATCACTAGTTACCCTTACATGAGAAATCCTCTGCTTCCCAAATGCCACTGCCTGTGAGAACGCAGGACACTGTGCATGCTAAGAAATGCAAGGACAAGCAGAGGCCATGCTTCAGACCATTGTGAGAAGGCAAGCTCCCCCACAAGCTGCAATGGCATCTTAGCAATCAGATAATATCTTGGTAGCAGCTAGTGCACCAGCTGGGTAGGAAACTGTGCTGGTCTTGTAAATGTGCTGTGCGTAGGAGTTTATTATGGAAAATATTTTGACAACCTTTATTATTTTCAAACACTTGTATGTGTCACCAGAAAATTAGAGTTAAAGTAAATGTTAACCCAACAGCAGTCTTGTCTGCATAGTTTCCATGTCCATCCTTTATGGAGTACTCCCTGCTCCTTTGCAGGGAATTAAAGCCCACTATAAATCTTCATGTGGAACGAAAAGAAAGTTATTCTAACCCTTTGAGAAAGCAGTATACCAAAAGCATTCATTTCTACTTTCCTATAAGTGCAGTATCCCAGTCTATTTTTCAGGGGCTGGTGCTTACGAAGAATCCTTGTAAATGTAGCTCTCCCTACTCTCCTGTCAGTGTCTTCTCCAATGTCCTTGAAGAGTTCAGCAAAACAAGGTGCAGAATGAAGAGGGCCAAACAGTCTCAGAACCGCGCCTCTGGATTTGAGTACCTCCTACCCAAAGTAGTTCTCTCCAATAGGTACAATCCATGTACATGTAGCAGGAGCAGATGTTAGCAAAATTTGAAATCATGGGCCAAATAAATGTTATACCTTCTGTGGGAATTCAGGGCTATGGCAGAATGATACTTAGACCCTTGTTGAACGAGCCATCAAATGCTCTAATTGACAATAAGCATGGTTACAGGCAGCTTAGCTTCTTTGGAGACTGCTCTCTTTATTCCTTTCTTCTGGCTGCATGGACAAATTCAACACTTTGGTGTTGATATCAGCTTTATTTGATGTTTTGAGCTAAGCTGCCCAGAGATGCCTTTTTGGTTGGACTAACAAAGAAACTGCTATTGACAGCTTAGGTCAGTTGTACTTTGCTGCCAGTGAGCAGCAGGTGGACACGGGGCAGGCTGGGTTTGTGATCCTGGTGGCTGGGGCAGAGCTGGCCAGCACAGCTTTCTCTGCCCCTCTCACCTCCTCTCAGGACCTGCTGTACCTGCCTGTGCCCTACCAGGAGAACCCCTCACACCTCTTCTGCCTAATGGGGGCTTCTCAATTCACGCCGGTCTGTGGTCTTCATAATTTGCCTCGGACTGAGTGTTGTTAAACCCTTGAACATTGCTGTCCCTTGAGGCACTGCCAGATCTGAATCACTGCCAAACAAAATTATTCCACCTGCTTCTTGGCTCTAAGCATCTAATCATCCAAGCCCAGCAGAGTTTTATTTAGAGAACAGAAATAATTGCGGTGCTGCGCTGGTTCCCAGCAGAGCTGGTGGTGTCCATGTCACCCGGTGAAATGAGGAATGGAGGAGTAGCTGCATGCCTTGTTTGGCTTGTTTCTCATGGGAATCTTTCTAGGACATTCATAGGACTCTCCTGGGTCTGCCCCAGCCTTTTTGGTCGAAATTAGTGCCTCTGAGTTTATGGCCGAAGGGAGCAGCTGGAGAGTATTAGGCTCTGCTCCAAGTATGATTTTGAGCGGACCAGTGCTTCACAGCTAATGCTAGATGTTTTAATCGATTGTTTGCTGACTCATCACTTCTCCTGGTTTCTTTCCCACACCATTTTTAATGCCCCACCCCTCTTCCTGGAAATAATGCATTACTTGTGCATCTGAGTAGTTAATTCTTGGATAAATCTTCTATCTAGTGCTGTTGCACACTCATTTCTTTTCCCAGTTTTTCCCAGCACCCAGGAGGAACCCAGGAGTTGGACTTTTGATGATCCAGATGTATCCCTTCCAACCCAGTATATTCTATGAATCTATAGCAGATAGATTTCTGACCATGATAGAAATACAAGACCTTTTAAATCAACTAATGTCATGCATCCAAAGTTTTTCTCCCCTCACCTGCTTGCCAGCCAAAATTCCTTAAACAAACCCTTTAGGAAAAATGCAAGTCCTTAGGTTCTTAAGCCCTTCTTAACTTCTGCTGGTGGTCCTGAATCGAACCTGTGTATCTGCACATGCTAAGGAGCGGAGTGCTGGTTTAGAGTCCATCACAGCTGACTTGGAGGAATTTTGCTTACTACTATTTGCATGCTATCTTAGCCTGGAAGTCATTTAGACTTAAAAACACAGAGTTGTGCTGCTACTAACAAAGAACTGTCTCCAAGAGGCTCGTTAGTGGGGCTGCTGGCAGCATTACCCTGGGTACACAGAGACCAAGCACGTGGAGCGTGGTTGCAGAGTGGGAGTACAGGGATTTCTGGGCAGCCAGAGACTTCTGAGCTCTGTTCAAATGCTCTCTGTACTGTCTACAGTTTCCCTGGCTTGTAAAAGCGTTGCAGAGAGAATACCCATAAGATACCATAACCCTGGAGTAGTAAGGGAGTGCACAGTCTTGAAGCAAAATTTTCTTTCGTATATTTTGTATTTAACTTCAACACATACTATGCTGGTGCAGCCTATTTACATTCAGGTCTGTTTTAGACATCCGGCATAATTCAAGAGCACTGAAGCTCTGAATGCATGCAATAAAAATATTTTCATACTCTTCTCTACAAAATAATCCTTGGGTCTGCAGTTTGCCAGTTTGTGGTAGCTTCAAGGCTTTTCCTAGAGTACATAATTTTTTGAAAAAGGAAAAATGTCTGGGAGCTGTATTTATGTTCTATGAGTCCTAATAATAAAAGGATATTAATTTCTTTTAAACCTCTCCATGCAATTTCCCCAAAACTTCCCTGTCCACAATAGTTTTTTGAAGCACTTGTGAATGTATCTATGCTCTTTAAAAACATACTGAATATATATTTTGGTGCTAGGACAAGCCAGGACCACAAATTAAATTAGTTGAAAAAAACTAGGCTGATATATTTCACGACATAAATGAAAGATTCTTTGGAAAAAAGAGAGGGGCAGTATTCCTTCTGGAGAAGGCCTCAGCATGAAAAGCCGAACAGCAAATGAATTTATTATGGAAGACATGTACATCAAAGCCAACTTGACTGAGAAACATTTTGGCCTAACCTACAGTTGTTGTCTTTGCTATTATTAAATGTCATGTGTTGGTGAGCAGCTAAAGAGACCAGGATCTTTTTCCCATCTAGAGTTTTTAAAATCTTATGTAAACTGTCTTGGTTTCAAAACCCCCTTGATCTTTGCCTTAAGCTTGTATGACTTAAGTGAGCCCCAGACCTCAGGCTGGCCTCTGTCTGGGGTGACTTTCACTCTTACAGGGTGATGTTGCAGAGCCACAGAAAGTGGGGAGGCACCAGCTGGAGTAGAAAATGACCTCAGGGTCTTTGGATTGTAGGATAGAGAAAAAGAAATAGAGCATTTGTCAAAGACAAATATTTTCTTTTGACTATTCTAGTTGATGACATTTGTAGGGGGAAAAGGCTTTCTTCAGACAGCAGAGACCAAGCTTATGTTTCTATTGGCTTCTAACTCACATCAGACCGTGGAAGTCTTTGAGACAAGTTTATTTTTGAAATTAAAAATAATTAAATAAAACCAGGAACTGATCTTGATTTCCCTGCTGCTAAAACCTGTCTATAACCAGGACAGAGTTTCTAGATTTAGAAAAATTCTGAGACCTTGTTTCCTCAAAAACTGTTCAACTTGAATTTCTATGTCTTTGGGAGGTGGAGTGAGGAAGGGAGCCTGCCCAGTTTCATGCACATTCATTGATTACAATGCTGTGGTGCTCAGCTCTTCCCAGACGTCTAGAATCATTGTAAGTAATTGGGTTAAAGTCAGCATTTATCATACTTAGTTAGCCTAGATCTAATCGTTCTTTCCAGAATTGTTTGCTGAATCGCTTGGCATGTCTAACCTTATCGGCCCCGTTAACTTCTTATCCCCATTTGACAAATCTAATCTCTGTCTTTACTTCTGCAAGGAGAGAGACAGGAATCCTTAGAGGCGTCTGTGGCTTGCTGTGCAGCCAGCCAATAGGCGTCCCAGAAACTATTGGGAAGATGCTTGCAGCTGCTGGAGCAGATTTAAAAGAGTTTAAGGTTTAATGGGCATGGAAAGCAGAGCTTCTTGTCAAGACAGTTGACTCATTTACTCATTTTTATCTGTTTTAAAAACAGAATAGAAAGTCTACAAAAGTTAGCAGATGTCAGCAGTCGGAGATTGCTACACTGAGCCTAGGGCAAAGGGTATAGATGGTGTTTTGTGCCTTTCACAACCCACACCATTGTGTCTTGCTTGAGACGCTTTCCTCTAAACTTATAAAATTACTCTTGGCTCTGGTTATTTTCTAAGAGTATGACTGAACCACTTTACAGGAAAACACTTACAGTGTTGTGCCTGAGTTGCACACTGGGGACCTGAGATTTCCCTCCCTCATCAAGCAGAAGTGACACCACCAAAGCAAACGGAGCCACAGGGTTGTGAAACTGAAGTCAGCAAGCAGAAAATCCAGCCTCTATTCTGTATCGTATGTTCATTGCTGTCTATTTTTGCTACGAGAAATTTTTGTGAAAAGGAGGGCAGGGAGGGGATAGGAATTTGCAAGGCCAGAAAGACGTTCTTTGAGGTTTTTTAAGAGTTTGCAAGCACAAGCAGAAGAGGTAGTATCTGCCACAACTGGGAGAAGAAGTTGGATGTCCTCCTCCCCTGTGTGTTTGTATGCATAATTTTACTTAATTTGTGTTCTGATGCGTAATGCTGTCATTTGCCACCCTGATTTCTGGTGTGCTTGGCTCAGCTCAGTGGGTTGGAGGATGTTGTTACCCTCCCATGGAAAGGAGGCTCATCTCCTGCGCACACTCCGTTCAAGGCACCTTTAGAGGGTAGCTGTCCTTGCACTGGGCGTGATGGTCAATAAGTGCTTGATTTGCTACACTGCCAGTTGCGACTCTAGCTTTTTGTGTGCCTCATCCTGCTCAGAAAGGCCAGGGCTTAATTATTGCTTGGGTTTTTCAAAAGGGATGTTTGCCCGGACGTGAGCATTTCCCCCGAGATCTCTCGCTGACAATGGAACTCTGCGTCAGAGCTGGGGCTCGAGGCCCCGGGGATGGAGCCTGGCCAGCAGCAACGCTCGGCCCTTCCCTCTGCCGCCTCCCTGCATGACTTGGCACCCAGAGCCTCGCCTGTGTTTGCTGTCCACAGTGAGTGTACCCAGTTCTAAACCTGAAATCAAGGTTTGAGTGTAGCCTTGAATTCAGCTCTCTTCTGGGCTGGTGGCTCTGCTGATGGCTGCCCTGCCTCAGGCAGCACCCCTGGTATTTCCCCTGCAGAGGTATGGGTGGGGCAGAGGCCCAGGAGTCTCTTCTGCTGCTGCCTAGAGGAGGGTAGAAGTAGGGAATACAGTGTGTACCTGCTCGCCTGCTGCCTATCTCCCCTTTGACTGCCCCTGTGGAGCGTGCCAGCGCTGGGCTATGTCTCTTTTTAACTTTTAAGTGGACAGTTTCAGACTGGTGCGATGTCACACTGACTTGGCTGCTCAGAGGCTCCAAAGGCTCTTTCAGAAGATGTTGATGGAGACAGCAGCCACTCTCCCCAGCCTCCCTAAAGTGCCTGGCAGCACCCATGGTGCTTGTGCCAGGAGAGGAGGCATCAAACTCACCTCAGTTCTGCCTAAGCTGGCCGGGGTGAAGTGGCATAAAGCTACAGGAGGTAACATAAATTCAGAGGTAACATATGGGATGAAATAGAGGAGAGAAAGAAGAAATTGCCCATGGAGTGAATCCAGTGTTTTGTGAGAGAGTAAAAACTTCAAGCTTTCCAGTGAACTTCGTTCAGAGTTTTGTCTTTCTGTTTTCTTTGATCAGGCTCTCCTTTACATGAGATATATGAGTAAAAACCAAAGGGTGGTTTTTGGAAATCTCCTTGCATTGCAGGGTACCTTCTTTTAGTTACCCTGCTATCCATTTCCGCTCTCTACAAAATAAAGTCGTTAGATATTTTGCCTTAGAAACTGAGGAATTAAAATAGGTGGGGTTTACAGCCACGTTAATTTCACATTGCTGATAGCTACACCTGAATGAGTCCCAGAGGCTGGGAAAAACTGCCTGCAAAAAGAGACTGTGTTCAGGGGCAGCAGGAGGTTGTTTGCATTCCAACAGCACCATACTGATGGATGTTTGTAGCTGTGGTCTAGGCATCCAAAAATTATGTCCATAAAGGATAGATCTGATTGTTAGAACCACAATAGCTTTGGAAAAAATTGTAGCAATGTAGTCAGCTGCATACATGGAAGGATCTCTGCTTCCTCCAGCTCCCTTCAGTGGGAACTGATGCACGTTTGAGCACTTCCCTCGGGGTAGATTCCCCCCTGCATTCATTCTGGTGTGCACACTATTACAGGTTTAACAGCTTGGAGAAAAAAACCCAGGTCTGTTTATTCCTATGTACCCTATCAGATGAATGCTTTAGCTCATCTTCATCTGTGGCCAAGAAGCATGAAGTTTGCTTTTGCAGTGTGGCTTGGCACTAGCGTGGCCCACAAAATGGAGCAAGCCATGGCAATTGCTGGCTATCGTGGGGGCTGATCTGGCAAGTGGGTGTTGTTCTGGTGTGAGGCTGCAGTTCAGCATGGCACCCGCTGGGCACATCAAAGTCACTGCCTTGTCTAAGTCAGACAAGGTTTCTTTCCTTCTACCTACTCCTATCCCCAAAAATTAAGATACATTTTCAACTAAATCTATCAAGTCTGGAGGGCCTCGTGGAAGAGGGTTTCCTGTCTCTGCTTTTGCAGCAAAAACCAGCACCTCCTTACCAGGTGAGAGTCAGAATGCTTTGAGCTCTGCTAGCTCCTCGTAGGCTGTGCTTGGTTAGCTCCAAATATTCTTTGAACACTATCTTCTTCAAAGCGGCTTTTCAGGTAGAATGATTTAAAAACCAGGAGAGATTACCATGGGCTGTTTTTTCCCTCTCTCATTTTGAGAGGAAGTTTGAGTTCAAAATGTTTTGACCAGCTTTGTTTTCATAAAAGAGTCACCAAATGTAGCTGTGTTCTCTTTAGTTTAAGAAAGGTAAAAAGGATGCAGGCTTTGACAGTTATCCATCTGCTGATTGCCACGTGTACCAAGTGTCAGGATGAGATTGATGGCCTTAGAAAATAAATCCACTGAGGCAGGAAGAGTACCTTCCTTTGCTTTTTTACAGTGCCAAGTGTATATATTGTCTGTGCTGAGCCAGTGCTGAATAATAATGACTGACTATAGTTAGTGGTTAAGCTGGGGAAAGCCAGGCCTCCAGCCAGCCTGGCTTAGGAGCTCTGCTGATTAATCAGTTTAATTTGAGCCAGCAATACATGTTTTTTCCTAAATGCCTTAGTCTTCCCAATTATTTTGAGGTCTAGAAAGATACACTCTTTTCTGTGGAATTTCTATGAAGTCAAAATGTTAAAATCTAAAGCCTGTAAGGTTAGAGTTTTAATGTTTTGATCATGTTTGTTTGTTTGTTTTAATCTGAGAAGAACTTTTGGCTAAAAAATATCAGTTAGGCTTGTGATTGGGAAAAAAAGGTAATCACTAAAACAAACAAATAACCTCTCCTCCTTCCAGCTTGCTTTGTTTTGAAGGGGGTGAAGTGTGACAGGATTTTGAATCTATTCAATATCTGAAAATCAGAAAGTGAAGGTTTCTTGCAAAGCCTTCTTCCCTGTCTACCTAGGACTCTGTTTTTCCCAGCCCATTTAAATCCTGCTTTTGTGCCTGTGTCAGACAACAGTGCTTATCTGGTCCATCTCTAGGGTGCCAGTCAATTTTCATCCTGTCATCTGAGGAGGTGACTAGGGTAAGGAAGTTCTAATTCCACCTCTCGGATCTCATTTTAGACATCCTTGAAACGGGATCTCTGGCAGTCTGGGATCTGACTGGAGTGGATGGAGGAAAAGGATTAGGGATTCTGCCTAATCCAGCTCAAAACTCCTGACAGGACCCAATAAAAATGATACCCTGACTGCTTTTGCAGTCTATTCCCTACTGGAAGCAAGGATTTGTCCTTGGCAGCCACTGTCAAATAGAGAGCTGGAAGTCTGACTCTCTGTAACTGAGTGGCTGTATGTTTCATGGCTGTTTAGGGTTTTGTTTATTGTCAGATGTGTTTCATTTTGGAAGCAGGATTGACTCCCTGAAGTAGAGGGCTCCCCTTTCCTTTGGGGAGGAGCTCTTGGTAGCTGTACATGTGGTGGCAGGTGGGTGTTTGGCAGCACATTTTCCATTCGGATGCTTATGATTTTGAGCAGGTTCATAGCTGCTCTTTGTGAAATCCTCTCCTCATTAGGTTAAAGCACCTCAGAGTTTCAGGACATGCTGCTTTCTTCTCTTATCCCTTATTTCTTTCCTCCCCAACCACCTCCTGGTGTCTCTGCACTGTGCTGAATGAGCCCAGAGTGAGCCTCATGCCTGCACCTGGATGTTGCATGTGTTATCAGCACAAAAGCCTCGAGAGAGAGCAGCCCCGAGGAGAGCAAGCTGGAGCAAAGGTGTGATGGGAATGTTTTCCTGGATAACCCAGCTGGGTCACTTGGCTTATCCTTGCTTGGGGGAGTGAAGCGGATGCTTCTATTCCTTACCTTCCTGATACCTAATGAGAATTTTTGCTGCTTTGGCTCAAAGGGCAGGCTGCTGCTCTGAGGGTTTCCTGACTTGAGCAGGACAAGCCGTGCTTGCACGTCTGCTGGGTGCTGCTTCAGGATGGAGGAACAGGAGAGAAAAAACACCTACCTTTTGCTAAGAATACAAAATAATATTTAGAGTTTCCTCTTCTGTCTTGTCTTGAGGATATTATTGTCATATAGGAGTTTGGGTGCCTGTTGAAGTTTGGAAATAGGATATGATGTTCTGAAAATATGGTATTTTGCCCTAAAGTCAGTGTGGATAAAACACAGAACTTAGAAATAAATTTTTGAGACTTGAATTTCTAATGGAAAAGGAATTATTTTCTCTTGCTTTCTTGTTTGCTATCTGTTTCTGCTGGACTAGGAAGACAAATTACAGTGAGACTAGACCAACAGAGTTGCAGTGGGAGGAAATGAGAGAACCCTCTTTGACTGCAAATGCTCAATCAAGAAGCATTTGCCAGCAATGTCAAATGAAATTTGTCAAGTCCTAGGTAGAGGCCAGCAGGGCCTAGAACTGAACAAAAGGAGGAGGTGTCATAGTATAAATTTGGTTTCAACATATTCAGACTTAATCTTCCTTTACCTCAAATGAAGGTTATTAACCTGACTGCAAAACGACCTACTGGGGAGTTAAGTGTCACGTGGACAGGATTACTACGCTTTGAAAAGAATTTGTGCTGGTGACTGTAACATAATAAATGTAATAAGTGCCTCTTTAGATCTTCTATAAGTGGTAAAGAATCATTGATCACCCTGTGGGATGGGGGCTGGGGAGCTTGTTTTTGATGTTTTAATACCAAGTCAGAAATTAGAGCTCACAGTTGTTGATGAAAGGAGCACATAAATTTGTTATTATCATCATTATTATTATTCATTTTTCTGTCTTAAAGAGACCGAGAGGGAGTTGGTGCCAAGGGGTGAGAAATAAATCATTAGCATCTTCACGTTTGCACTGCAGATTAATCTGGGGAAATGAGGCTGGTAGCTTTTATGCCTCTTGCATATTTGCCAGGTGAACTATTTAACTTGATCTCTCCTTTTACTTTTTTCCTAACCAGAGAGTTTTCCACTTACAGATTTAAAAGGTCACAAGGTTAAGCAGAAATCAGAAGCTGATTTATTGCATAAGTACCCTTAGCAGGCATTTTGGGCAAAGCTGAAAGTTTGTTTTAAATTATGCTATTTTTTTTCCTTCCACTGAAAGATGTGATGTGGGGTTTTTTTAATATTCCTGCTCCACTTGCCTCATGCTCACTTTGCTGAACCTTACAAGGTTCTCAGTGCAAGGATGATTTTCTGATTGTTTCTGAGTAAGTGACCAGCTTGTAGGGCTGGCAGTGGCAATTCTGATGTTATTTTATGCTGCCCCCAGTACCCACACTTGATTTCCCCTGCTGGTCAGTAGGTAACAGGTAGGTGTTAGAGCTGCTAGGAGCTGATGGCAGCTCTGAGCAGGGCTGTGTTTGTGAGGCAAAGGAAAGTGATGGCTGCAGCAATACAGCACAGAGTGAAGGCTCTGGCTGAGGGAGCTGTGCTAGGCATTTAGAAATGCATCTTTACTGGAGACACAAAACAGAGAATCCTGACTGCTCGTGAGCACTGGAGATCCCCTAACACGTGTTCCAACAACAAGCATCTCAGCCAGAGTATGGGAGGTAATTAGTCAGTCTGCCTGCATTCCTTCTGCAGCCTCAATTAATTATGAGGCTCTCACTAACTTCTGGATAAAACCATTCTGTAGTGGTGTTAGAGGATGTTAGCCAGCTGCCACCTTCAGCTTCCATAGATACTTTATAAGTACTGTTCAAAGGACTTGAAAGCAAGGCCTCTTGCTTGTGAGTGCAAGCTCTGCTCCTGCTGATCTCTAACTCACTGAGCACTTGGCCTAAGAGGAGGAAGACACAATCCTGCCTGTACTGGCAGTAAACACAAATGCTACAGCAAGAAATGCTTTGGTATTCTTCAAGGGGAAAGCTGTTGCTTTTAGTGTTTCATCCTTATTGACTGAAATATGAACACAGGCCGGCAGAGACATTCAAGCATATTCAGTGGGAAGAGCTGTACTGAAACACAGTTATCAGTGTCAGTTTCTTGGATGAGGTTAACAGGGAAAGTAGGTTGGATCTTTTATTAGGTCTATTGGTACTGTTGGGGGAGGCAATCTTTTAAACATGTAAATGTGGTTTCTCATATCTGAAATAGAAGCATCAGCCTTTGAAACTAAATAAATACATGTTGAGAACACTTTCCCCAAGTTTAGCAAAGTTATGTTAATCACTTAGACCATCTGTTGGAGAAAATGTAGTTGTGAAGCTGGGATAGGTTAGGGGCACATTAGTGAGAGGAGAGATAATAAAATTGTTTGTTTCTCTAGGACGGAGTTAAGTTTTTGAGAATTGCTTGCTTTCCCTGGTGGTGTTACAGTTCCTTTTTAGAAGTTAGAAAGATGTTTTTTTCACTTTTAAAAGATACATTTTCTGTGAGGCTACAAAATTGTGGCGTATTGGCTTGGTGTTCTTGGTGGTGACAGCAAAGTTCCTCAGTTTAGCAGGAGGATGAGGCTAGGAGCTTCCTCACCTGTAGCCCTGCCTTGGCTGGGAGAGCTTTGAGGGTTCCTGGGCAAACTCTGCCCAGCCTCTGCAGCTGGGGAGTGTGAAACACTTCAACTTTATCCTGCGAGGAAGCAGGGCAAGAACTGCTACAGAAGAGAGTTAAAGTCAGTCATCCCAAGGAGTGTGGCTGGTTCCTACTGGCCTCCTGCCTGAGCTTTTCAGCCTGACAGCATCTCACCTCCTTAAACACATTGTGAAATGTTGAAAAATGATTTGGATGTCTTTATGACAGTGGCATTTGTTCAGGAGGAGCTGTCTGTTTGTTTAAATACAGCCCCAAAGGAGGTGCTTGTTTTCCTAGGATTTCCTCTAACTGCTGACCCAAACAGGAGAAGAGAGTGTCCGGGGAAGAGACATCACAGAAGCCTGGCTGAGTGCTGGCAGAAGTGTGATTAATCTTGACTAGACAACTGTGCCAGAGCTACTTTCAAAATGTTGGACTCCAAATCAAACATGTAGTATACTTGTGACAACTCTTCTGTCCTTTTCAATTACCTTGTCTCTCTCTCAATTCCAAATACATCAGTCTTGTTTGAAGGCTTTGTTATATCCCACTGATGTGCTAATGCAAGCTGTAATCTGTCCTTGTTACAACATTTAATGCTAGCAAAGCTCATGCAGACGAGGAGAGGTGCAATTGCAGGGAAAAACAGTATTTTTCAAAAAGTAACCATCTACTTAGGTTGCCCACCTGCTTTTCAGGTGATATCAAGATACACCTGAGAGCGAGTTCTTCATCTGGTCTTGTACCTGACTTGAAGGAAACAGGACGAGTGTTTGAGACCACTTGCAAAACATTCAGGAAATGCCACAAGTCTCATGGTTTTTAACATTTCCCCAAACGTGTAATTCATGGAAGACTGTGGAGATATGTTGTGCTGCTGAGGTGTAACAAGCAGGGATCTAAACCTTTTAGGAGGGGCAGGTGGTAGAACCCCAAATGAATGAGGATGTGTGACCCAATGCAGAGTCACAAAACCCTCAAATGGTTTGGGAGGGAGGTGGCTCCCACTCTTCTGATGCTCTGGTTTCTGTGATTTAGCAAACTCAGTTATTTAGTCAATGTGACTCATGCCTCTTGGACCATCCACTGCAGTGCTCCTGATTTCAGGTCAAGAGGAAGGAAGCAAAGCTTTCTGTGTGAAACAAAGGATGTCACGTACTGATCTCCATTGTTACAGCAGTAGAGGAACTGGTGTAATAACCAAGTGAAGAGCAAATGAAATGCAAAACTGATGAGAGAAGCAGAATGATGAAATAATTTTTGAATGTTGTAAAATCTCTTCAGCAATGTTGTCTCCTGCCATTTCATTACTGAGGTTAAGGAAACCTCATGATTTTACAAGATCTGTGGCTCTGGGAATTTTCCTTCCCAATAAAACCCTTCTAAAAATGTGTTTCCTTTTGCTCCTGGAGTAGATCTCATTAAGTTGAACAGGGCCAGCTTTCCTTGTATTCCATAATCTGCTGTTTTCCTCATGAACTGGGAAGCTCTTGAATTTTCCATCTGGAACTGCAGCCATGAACCTGGGGGACTGAGGCTTGTTGATGACTGCTTGCTGCCTTTCCATGCAGTATTGTGGTGAATCCAAAAAATAATTGATTTGGCAGTGCAGGAAGGTCACCAATCTTCTTTTCCAGCTGTCATGTACAGCTTGAGATCCCTGTCCTGCAGCTCTTAGCCCTTGGAAAATCCATTGCTAGGAGGGCTTGTGATCTTTTTTTATTCCCAACTGTGGTGGCAAATCAGGTGCTTAAAATTTTTAATGGATTAAAGAGGGCTGTGCTGTGTATTGAATCACGGGTCACTGCTCTTCTCCAAATCAAGAGAATGAAATTGTTATCAGGCATGGTCACCTGCAAGAATGAGATTGAATAATGACATTAGTACATTCAAGTACACATCCATTGACGTCAGACTTTGAGCAAACTTGGTGAGAGCGAATCAGATTACTCAGCCATGAAGTTTCACTGTCGTGCCTCCATCACTCACTAATGGCTTATGCCTTGGGAATTAGCAGAATTATAACTAAAAATATTACTAATGCACCTGATTGATTAAAGAATATAACACAAGACAGAAAATGCCTTTTCAACCCCTGGTATAATTACTTATATCTCTTCATGATGAATCATAAATGCTCTTTTGATATCTACATGATAATTTGTAGAAATTTTAAAATACATTTTTATGTGACTTCTACTGACAAATTGTCTACAAAATAACTTACTGACTTCTCAACTGCATGAGTTATTTGAAATTATTCATAGATTGTTTCTTGGTTTGCTGATTGTTTACAAGCAATTCCTTTTTAGTATTCAGTGGCTGGTATTCAAGTGTTCAGCTTCCAGCTGCACGATTCCGTTTGTATTTTGACATATAGGTCACACAATAGTATTTCTGCTCCCTGACTAAATGCGTATAATTCATAGGATCTAGCTTCTTGCACGAATATTTGCATTGAATTACAAAATTCTTATTCTGCAGCCATTCTTTAACACTTGATTATCAACAGAAACTGAAACAATCCTTTTTAATCTTATTTGTGGAGCATTTATGGAAATGTTAATGCACAGTGGACATTACCATAAATAAACAAATTTGCTGTAAAGCTTCAGCTATTCACTCCGCTGCATTTTTATTAATTTCACTGTGTTTACCCATCTTCTTTCTCTGATCTAAAAATATTAATCATTTAAATATTTATTTTTTAGCCTATGTGAAATTAAGTAATTTTATGAAAAATGTACACATATATGATGTTGACTTATAAGCATTTTTCATGGAAACTGCATATAGTGACCTCTACCCTCAGTGATGGTGGCAGAGTGCCTCATATGTGTCCTTCCATCTGATTTTGCCAGACTTTTCCTGTTATATATTGCTAGAACTCCACAGTTCTGTTTAAAACCACAGTGCCATGAATATAAAATCAATAGACAAATAAAATCCAACACTAACTGGATGAGCCAAAGCCATTAAATGAGCAATAGCCAGCCGCTCTTATAAGTCCCAGTCTTTGGTTTGTGGTCTCACAGATCCTTTTTTTCCCTGCTCTCCCCAGCTGCCCCCTGATCTGTAGAGAGAAGATAAAATGATTGCAAGTGTGGAGACATTTCAGTCCAAAGATTACACTGGAAAGCAGAGAGCATGTTTGAAATTCTTGTATACATTTCTAAAATAACAGTGAGAACCATGCTCTCTTGCTGTTCAGAGATAAGGGAAAACTGCCCTTGAAGTGTCCAAAATATAAAATATCATTGCTGTTTCTTAGTAAATGGACCACTTTGAAAACACTTCTATTATTTTTCTTCACATATTCAAATAACCACAGAGCAAGGCATCTGGCCTCTCTGGATTCTGTTTGCTGTGTTTCCCTACACCTCTTGCTGGTCCCTGGGGCTCAGGAGGGTGTTTATTACAAATGAATGTTTAATGTCTGCCTTGAAAAGCTTCTTGTCTGGCTTGGAATTTCTGGTTGCAGCGCTCTGGAAAGACCTGCACATGGAGAAGGGCCCTGTGGAGCATTATGTGGGCACTGAGAGAAGTTCCTGCATCCTGTGATTGTTTTTAGTGAGGGCTTTCTTGTCTTACTGGTTGGCAGCTCATTTGGCAGAGCTGGCACCGATTATCTTTTGACCCTCCTGGTTTCCAGCTAACCCCTGGTGCAGGAGCCCTCTGTTCAGAGAGTGAGCTGTGGAGACAGGACAGGCAAAGGAGATCCCTGTCTCCTCAGCTGGCCCTGGGTGCCAGCAGGACACTGTGGCAGCTGTTCAAAGGAGTTACTGAGAAAGCAAAGCCCAAAGTGAGCCAAATGCTTCCTCCACCTGTCTTGCTCCTGAGGCGAGGCGCAAGAGGGAAAGAAGCCTTTAGTTCTAGACACTTGTGCTGTAACATGGCTCTGACTGCTTTTACCTGGGATGGCAGCTGGTGCCTGAGCCTTAGTTTTCCTTCTCACCTGCCTTTAATTTAAGTGCAGCTGGTTTGTGCTGTAGCTAGGAGATGGAGTGCTCTGAATGCTTCAGCAGCCTGTAAAAACTCTGGCAAGCTCGCTCTGAGGTGTACTTAGGTGAGGGATATGCACGCTACGTCTCTCGTTGCTGTCCTGAGACTGACTCGCTTGTGCCTTGGAAGAGTTGCCTGACAACTTCCCTGGATGGGCTGGTGCTGTGCAAGTGTTGAGAAACCTTTCAAAGGCTGTAAATATTGATTGTACCATCAGTGTGAAAGAGAAAGGTTTCACAGCCTCCCAAGACTCTGTCCTTTCTCCCAGCTGCTGGGCTCACTTTCCATGCACCAAAAAGCATTTTTCTGATAGAAAGCTCCTCCATGATCCTAGCTTGAGCTCTGTGCATACTGCTGTATCTTGCCAGCTGGTAGCCAGACATTAGAGCCCACTTAAGTAATCATAGATTATAAGCAGCAACTTTCCCCAGGTGAGTCAAATGTAACAAAATTTTCCCCTTGAAGGAGCTCTCTTAGGCTTCTTGCGGCTAAGAGCTGCTTTCTGAGAGCCTTTCAACACCTAATTCCACCCAAAACACAGCTGTCTGTCCAGAGCAGCTGTCCTAGGAGCTGTGCCACAGCTCATCTGGGAGCCTTTTTGTGTGCTTGTGTGGCCCAAGAGACCAAGACAAATAATGCAGCAGAGAGTCTTTGTGTGGTTGTTTCCTTGTTGTGTTTTCCTGATGGCAATGCCTACCTAACTAGCTGGGATGCTGCCTCCTCTAGATTCTTGTGGAATGTTGCAGTTAAAAGCTAAGTACTAGTAAAAGCTCTTGTTGCTGATTGTAAGGCCAATAGGCTTATATTACTTCACACTCTGTCTTTGTTAAACTGTTTTATAAGTAGTGTTGCTATTTTCTTTTTCCCTGTCTCTCAGTTTCATTGTTTCTAGGCTGGTGCAAAATGCTGAATTGCAGATGTGCCATTTATTGAAATGCTGAAAAAAAAAATGAAGTTGAAATTGCAAAAAAAAAAAAGCACAGCGGAAGGTCAGGCAAAATATAAGGCCATGATTATTTTCAAGACCTATCTTTGCAGGCAGCTCTGTAATACAAAAATAAAATGCAGAGTCTTGGTTGGAAGAGAGAGTGAGAGGAAAGGAGGAAACCTGAGTCAGGAGGAAACCTGAGTCAGACCCCCTCTTTATTGTTCAGGCAGGTAAAAAGTTGCATTTTGACTTCTACAGACTGTTACATGACCAGGCTCAGAAACACAGGCGGCATATCAGCATGTGCAGCATTTTGGGAACACTTCTAAAACTGTGGGCTCATGAGCAAGACAAAGTCCCCCCATTAATGTCAGTGACATCTAAAGTTTTGAGAGTGGGACAGATTTTTTTGGTTTCATTTGAAACGCTTCCAAAGGACCAGGTTTTTCAGAAACAGCTAAGTATTTCTTGCCTGGGGAGGCTTGAACACCCAGACTGAGGCATTTGTACTGATGCATTCCCCAAACCACTGACCACTTCTGAAAGTTTTCTGAAGCTGGTCTCTCTACATCTGTTTGGGATATGTTAATGGTCCTATTGCAGACACAGAGTTTTGCCCTCAATTTCAATGGAATTGTAGTTTGCCTTGGCATCCCTCCTTCTCTTGTGTTCAAGGGTCAGAATTGCTCCTTCGCTAATTGCCTGAGGCCTCCAAAAGGGTATTCTCTGACAATACAGTGTTTTTACAACAGAAAACCTTTTAATAATGGTATTAATAACTGGGAAAGCTAGGGAGAGATGTTTCTTTGCTGACACACTGTGACAGTGAGCCCAAGAGTTTGATTTCTGCAGCTTTCAGAGGGGCAGCATCTCATTTCTCCAGTTCTGGGCAAATCCTTTGGGATTCATCCAGCGTTGTTGCAGAATCTCCAAAGTATTTTCTTCTGTCTGTGCCATGTAATAAGAACAATTATCCTTGATCTAGACTGCATGAGCAGCCCGGTACTTGCAACTTCCATTGTGCTTCTCTGTTTTTGATTACTAGCTCTTTAAACAGCTGAATGAGAGGACAGAAAAGAAAAACAGTGGGAAGGATTGGGGGGAAAGCTGCTGGTGAAAAACGTTTGCAAATCAGGAAGATGCCCTAGCAATGAAAGCTGGTATGAGTCTTTAAAAGCACCATCACCATAAAATACGAGCAAGAAATTAATACTGACCCTGGTCAGTCCATTCTGATGTGCTGTAATTCTGCTGAATGCCACACGACACAAAATGGTTATAGGGTGCTTGTACTATTAAACCTTAGCTAGGGAAGCAGTTACCTCATCCCTGTGTTTCTAACACATGCTGGAATTGCTAATAGTGATGGTCATGTTTCCTTTGCACCACTGAAAAGTTTTGAACATTTTTAACAGTGAATTCCAGAAAAAAATCAGAACTCAGTCTTTCAGAGTTGTTCTACCCTGAAAGATTGGTGGTCACAAAGTTTTTTGTGTTTGTTTGGTTTGGTTTTTTGTTGTTTTGTGGTTTTTTTTCATTTTGTTTTGGTTTTTTTTTTAACATACAGAGAGTAGAGGGGAAAAAGAAAAACGTAGTTCTTATGACAATTTTTTATTTTTGTTCTCTGGGAGAAGAATAGGATGGACATATCTCTTTTCCTGGTGTTAACTTAGAGTTCTTCCTTATCTTGTGCTGCTGTTTGTTCAGCTGATTCTGCATATTCTGAATTCCTTCCAGTTACTGGCTTTATGTCATTAATAGGTGCCTTTCTGTTGTGCAGACAGAGGAAACCCTTTTGAGGCCTTTAGAATTTATGTTGTTAATAGTATTTGCATTTTCTGATGTAATCAAAATTGGAATCAGCATCTGATTGTTGGTACTTGAAAATCTCGTAGCTATTTCTGTAGGGCTCAGCTCTGCATTTACTCTGTTTTCTGCCATGGACAGACCTATTGCTCAATGACAGCATGATTTACATCCAAGTCAGTTAAACTGTACTTCCATGTGTGGTGTGTGACTTTGCTGGCTTGCATGTTCCAAGAAAATTTACTCATTGATAATTTTTAAAGTGGCTGTATTTTGACTTAGGTGGTGTATTTGCACTGTACTCTTCTATGGTAGCCTTTACTCAGAGGTTAAGTGGAGCAATTAGCAAAAATCAAAACTTTATTGTGGCTTGTTTGTGCCTGTGCACAGCTAGAAGGCAGACTCAGAAGAAAGCAGTTAAGAACAGCAGAAGCTTGCACACTGAGGAGGTGCAGAAATGATGTAACCTGTGGGCAAGGAGACCTGACCCACTAAGTGGGGAATATAAAGAAGGATTTGAGGGGAGAGGGTGGTTTCTTCCATGTCTTGGAAATCAACTTTATTTTCTCTTTGCAGTTAGCAATTTGATTTCACGTGCTGATCACAAGATTCAATACTTTGAAGGACCAAAACCTTTGAACCATGTGCTAGATGTTTGGAACTTGATGAAAATGCTGAGACGAGGTATATAATGGCTTTGTTGCTGTGGACAGGAGGATTTAGGTGAAGTAGCAGGCACTGGAATGGAATTTTGCAAGATTTAACTCTTCATTTCAAGAGGATGATGGAACAACGTTGCATGTCCTTTTCCATAACTGACTGTGGCTTTCTCTTTGGCCTTTATCACTTGATTATTGGGTTTTGTGTGCTTTTTCCTCTTGAAATACTCCTGCTAAGCCCTTTAAAATTATTGTGTGTTTCAAGAAAAACAATCAGGACTTAAGAGGCTTTTTTTTTGGGAGTGGGGGAATCTGGAGTTTGTTTAAAGAAAGGGGATCTGAAGAAGATAAAACAGAGATATCAGTTATGCAGAGCTAATGATGCATTCCAAAGGAGAGTTGAAGAGCTATACACCTCCATGAAGTGCTCCATTCTGTATTAGCTTTTTCACTGGGAAATCTTCTGAAGGACCAGAATCACACACACATGTATTATACATAAAACTCTGTAATACATGAAAGTATATTTGGATCTAACACTGTGTGAGGAAGCCCATGGCATTCTCATGGAGCAAGCAAACGACACTAAATTCCCTAGGCAGGAATCAAAGCCTTTCCAAACTCACCTCGTTACCAGCAGATGTTTGAATTGCTGTAGTAGACACACGCCCTTGCTGCACATACAGCGTGTGCTGCCTCGAATGCCTGTTTTCTTTCTACCCTTGGATGCTCCTGTAATTCTGGGAGCATCCTGCCCAAAATTGTCAACAAGCCTTCTCAGGTGAATCTGAGGAAAAAGCTAAAAGAGATAGATGAGAGCCTTTAAAAAGTATGATAGAAAACTGCCAGATTGTCTGAGCTAATAGAGTGACAGCTTGAGTGTGAAAACCCAAGTGCTGTGCTGCAGTACCCAGGGATCAGCCAGCCCTTTATTCAAAGAAAGAGGAGAGAGCAGCAATAGAAAACCTAAATTAACAATTCAGGCTGACAGAAAACATCATTTTGAGTCAAACAAGAAAGAATAACTTGAAAAACAGTTAGACTGACTGTCGTTTATGCATTACGGATATTTCAAACTCAAGAAAAACTGAGAAGGTAGTGATGGTTGTTAAATGATGACTTAAAATTATTTGAAGTAGCTATTAATATTGCAAATGCTTCCTTGGGGCAGGTAATTTAATCCTATTGCTCAGAAGTACAGTTGATTTCTTCTTCCAATAGATTTAGGGCACAGAGGGCATTTGAATTAATGAGTGGCAGACATAGTGGGGAAATACTCCATTATCCTTAGCCTTTGGTAAGTCTGGGTAATTAGTGAAACTTTTAAAAGAGATATCTTTCATTTCCATGCAGTTTCAATCTGGTGGTGTTGTCATGTGTGTTGACTGATAACACAGGGGTAATATATGAAACATCTACCTTGGAAGTACCTGCACTAAAGTGATTCTGAGTTGATGAGTTGAAGGCTCCATGTTTAGATATATTAAAAACTTCACAAAACAGCACCTGACAGCACTTTTTCATTTAGAGGGGGGGCATTTGGCCTCTTTCATTTAAAGGAGGGGGCAATTTTTGAGTGCCAGCTAAGAATTCCTTGTGCTTAATTTACATCAGAATCCCTAAATCTCCTCCCTATGAAAATGAGAAGCATCAGTAGACTGTCAACTTTGCTTTTAAGGATGAACTTTACAAGCTGTAAGAGAAATAAATTTCATGGAAAAACAGGAGAATGAGAAAGGGAGAAACAGTGCTTTCCACACTGAAGGAATAAGCTCGAGACTGAAGATGTTCTCTTCCCAGTTCATTCACTGGCTTCCTGCCTGATCTGGATTTCTGCTTCCCATCTGTAACAAGGGAAATGCTATTAGGTTTTTTTCCTGCTTTTCGTTTGTTTAGTCAGCTAGCTTTTTGGGCAGGGACCTCTTTTATGCTGCACAAAGTAAGAAGCTTGGTTCTGTGGGACCTCAAGGGACTCTTGGGATATGAGCAGTAACAAAGGGGCAGGAAGATGACTTTTTTTTTCCTTTCTTTCTTTCTGTTTTTGGGGGAGAGGACAGATTCATTTGCCTTAGTTGCCGTGGAAGTTAAAGCATTTCTGAAATGTAGCTTCAAACAGTTTGTCACAGTTCAGCATGGTGCTCAGTAGGCCTTGTGGCTTCTTCATTGTAAGATCCCCTGTTGCAGTGGTTACCATGAATAGGATTGCCACTCTTGTTATTGGTCACAAATCAGGTAATTTTTCCATTTCAGGGTATGGGAAAAAAAATCTATATTGTTTTGGATAGTAATTGTGAGTTTTAACAGTTAAGCAGCCAGCAGTGTTGGTAGGGAAACACCTGGAGGACAACACAGTCACTGGTCATAGCCAGCACGGCTCCATGAGGGGAAAGTGCTGCTTGTCAAACCTGATTTCCTTTTACAATATGGTAACCAACCTAGCTGATCTAGGAAAGCCAGCAGACGTAATCTTTTTGGATTTCAGCAAAGCTTTTAGTACTCTCACAATATCCTTCTGGACAAAACACCCAGCACACAGCTGGATAAACACATCCTGTGGTGGGTGAGCAACTGGCTCTCACAGGTCAGGCACAAAGACTTAGAGGGAATGAGATGACACCAGACTGGCATTTGGTCACTGGTGGGGTTCCACAGGGCTCCATCCCCGGCCCAGTTCTCACCAATGTCTTCATTAAGACCTGTATTGGGGGCCTCAAATAAATACTAAGTAAGTTTGATGACAACACCAAATTGGGAGGAGCTGCCAACTCCCCTGAAGGCAGAGAGGCCCTGCAGAGAGACTCGACAGATCAGAGTTGGGCATTCACTGACCATATGAAGTTTAAGAAGGGCAAGTGCCAGATTCTGCACCTGGGATGGGGCAACCCTGATTGTGTGGACAGACTGGGGAACGAGAGGCTGGAGAGCAGAGCCACAGGAAAGGGACATGGGGGTCCTGGATGACAGAAAGTAGATGATGAGTCAGCAGTGCCCTGACAGCCAGGAGGACCAAGTGTGCCCTGGGGGGCCTCAGGCACAGCATCACCAGCCAGGCAAGGGAGGGGATTGTCCCCTCTGCTCTGCACCAGGGCGGCCTCACCTCAAGTGCTGGGGGCAGCTCTGGGTGCCACAATATAAAAGGGACATAAAGCTATTAAGAGAGTGTACAAAGGAGGGCTGTGAGGATGGTGAAGGGTCCAGAGGGGAAGCTATATGAGGAGTGGCTGAGGTCAGTTCACACTTGCTTTGTTCAGCACGGAGAAGAAACTGAAGAGAAAGCTCATGGTGGTCTTCAGCATCCTCACAAGGGGAAGTGGAGGGGCAGTCACTGATCTCTCATGACCAGGGACAAGACCCAAGGAAACAGCATGAAGCTGAGTTAGGGGAGGTTTAGGTTGGACATTAGGAAAAAGGTTCTTCCCCCAGAGGGTGGTTGGGCACTGGAACAAACTCCCTGGGGAAGTGGTCACAGCACCAAGTCTGACAGAGTTCAAGAAGCATCTGAAAAACACTCTCAGGCACATGGTGTGATTCTTGAGATGTCCTGCACAGGTCCAGGAGTTGAACTCCATGATCTTGATGGGTCTCTTCCAACTCAGCATATTCTATGATTCTATTAATTCAATAATGTAGAGGTGGTGGATTTGGCCAGTGTCTGATCATGTAATTTGATGTGCACCTAGATGTGTGCTGGCTGTTCCCCACAGCATGCTGAATAACTCCCACACACACTGAGATATCTAAACTCAGATTTCAGAGGTGAGTCAGATCAACCTGAGGCACTGGATGTTGTGACCTAGATTCTCCCTGGGCATAATTTCTGTGGGAAAAAGTTATGTTGTGGATAGATATGTACCTTTAATTTTCAGACATTGTGACTATACTGTTTCAGCAGGGCAAAATGCATTTTGTCCATGGTCTGGTCTGTAACTGGAGCTGCATCTGGTGCTCCTGGGAATGCCAAACCTCACATCTGATCTGAAATGCCAATGAGCCCATATGAAGCTGTTAATGTTTGTGTGAGGTTTTTTAGTCCTCATTACCAACCTGATAGAAAGATAATTCCTCAGCTGCTGTTCCAACCTGTGGGATTTTACCCACTTAATTAATTTTCTTTCTTGTTAGAAAAGATCTCTTTTTATGCACAAGGAGCTGTGATTTACTTGCTTTTTAGAGGCTCTTCTCATGTCTGCATCAAAGGCACAGAGGCCCCAGGAACTGGAGGGTGAGCCCTGGGGGCAACATGGTAGAGGCTGAGCTTGGAAATGCTGCCTTGTGTGCTAAGGGCTAGCTTCTGGTGGGGAGCTAAGTCTGCACAGTGGAGGGGATCCTGGTTCCTTCCCTGCTCCCCCCTTTTGCCACCACTCAGCAATAAAATGGAAGCTTGTGACATGACCAAAGGATAACAAACTGCTTGCTGAATGCCTGCTGAGAGTTTAAAATGCCAGCCTACACCACCCTCCCCAACCTTTCAGCATGTCAGCAAGCTGTCTATGTAAATAAATACACATATCAAACAATAAACAGATGCCTTTTAAACATGCACTGTTTCAGGCTGAGATACTCAGTTCTGGTGCAGCTCATCTCAACATCTGTCAAGCTAATGCCAACTCCACAGCTCCCTTTCACTTGTATTTAATGCACAAAGATTTGTGTTGTGTTAAGTAATGAGGAATTGGCTTGGTTTACATCTGTTTTGGTGTTATTTCTGATGCACAAAATGTTAAATGGGAATGCTTTGTGTTCCTCCTGATCTCCGTGTCAGTACATAATGCAAACTCTTGCTGCTTATGCTTGATTAAGTGGCTTTATACTTCCATGTGTGTGATGGTACAAGTATACAAGGAGGAAAAAAATGTCATTTGCAAAATACACTACCATTGGGGCCCCAAAGCATAGAAACATTGAGGTGGGGAGGAAGCTGCGACAAGGGTTGGATTTAAAAGAAAAAATTTTTTTAAAAGGTAAATTCCAGCAGAGTCACTTGTGCCCCTTAAAGGAAACACAGGAGCTGCAGAGTCTAAAGCCCCAGGGGTGTGGGGCTCAGTGCAGTGTTGTGGGAGCAGCACCCGTGAGCTGCTAGTCCGGGTCAGGTCATGTCTAATCCAGGGATTGTCTCTGATAGCAGCCTGCACTGATTAGAGAGAATGTAAGACTGGGGCAACAACCAGGAGAAATTCCACATTAAGCTTTTGTTTATTTTTGTTTTCATATTAAAAATGTATTGAGCCCAGATGATCTGTAGTCCACTGGGCCTACTCCTCTACTGAATATTCACCTGCAGGCTAGAGGAGTGTTGGATCCTCTAATGCTGCTGTCCACCTCTGTCCCTCTGCACCAACCTTGGAGAAGAAGCCTGCTTTTTTATTTTCTTTATTCACATTTCTCACACGCTGCTGCTTCTGCTCTGGTGAGATACTAAGGAATCGCATTTTTTAAAGAAGCAAACCAGAGAGATTCTTTATGCATGCAACAAGTCTTTAAGACAGCTCTGTGTCAGACTTTTCTGGAGTCTGCTGAGAGAAAGGAGAATATTCCTGCTGCTTGAGACACTTTCAATTGGATTACATATAAACAAAGCAGAGGGGAGAGGAGAGGCATGATCCTCCACTGGAGAGGAGGATTTATATGACCTAATATATCTTGTGTTTCTTAACATTCCTTGAATAGAGATGATTGAAATCTCTCATCTGAGCAAGCATGCACAGAAGACAAAATACATTATTAGTGACCCTAAATATATTAGAGCCCTCTTCTCCTGATCACAGTGGTGCATCAGCTGGAATAGTAATAGGGAATGAATGGGGTTCGCCTACATGGACAGGGCAGTTCTTCCATAATGGAAAGGGAAAATTGCTGCTAAAGATGCCATTGAATCAAATTTTTGATGACTGTCTGTATGCCTGCCTGTGACACTTTTTGTGTTGTGATTTCAGATCACTTTATAAACCTGAATAAACTTTTTTTCCCCTCACTGTCTTCAAAGGCTGGGAGTTAATATGCAATACCTTATGTCTGAAAGGACTAGGACTGTGTACAATAGGATATGTTTTAGGCAGCAGGCACTTTGTCCTGTGCAAAAGTGTACGGACATATGCATTTTCTACATGCAGGCACTTGCACCTCTCAAATACTTGTCCTTCCGCTTCAAAGAAACCAGGATTTGGCTGCTTTATGTGTATTTGAAATGCCAGGTTGCTCAGAGCAGAGAAGAGGCTTGTAAACAAACACCCATGGGAGGATGAACCACAGCTGAAAGTGCTGAAAGAGTCCAGTGGAGACAAAGGCATGGGGAGCATCTGCCCAAGTACCATTTTGGTGGGCGCCTGCTCTGCTCACTAGACCATGCTACCCCCCTACTGCATGTAAGGTGAATGTCCAGGGTGCAGGGCACTCCTCACCCGTGTCCCTGTGTTCCCACTGAACCCTCTCCCTCGTCCTGGGGCAGTGTGAAGTAACACCTCTGTGCTGGGGAGCAGGGAGCTGCTGACAGAGGGCTGATACCCTGTGCGTGGGAGGAGTTCCCTTTCATGTGGTTTGGTGTGACATTAGCACTTCCCAGCTGGCTTGTAGGTGTCTTTGTAATCCCTGGATTGACAAATGGCAGTTCAGCTCAGTGTGGCTGTCATCTTCAGGCAGCATGACAGAGAGGGGGAGCTTGACATGTCCTGCTGCAGGCCTGTCTCCATGCCTTATGGGGCTGCTGGGTGGAGTTGCTGTGAAAAGACCTTCTCCCACCTTTTCATCTTGATCCTGAAGGAAGTGCTAAGCATTGAGAGATGCAGAGGGGTCAGAGATGCTACCTGACTTTTCATATGGACATTTGGACCCTAAGATGCTGGAGCAGCTGGGCAGGGCAGAGGATTTGGGCTTCAAAAGAAAGCAAAGCAGCAAGGTAGACTAGAGAGGAGAGAATTATATCACAAAATGGATTTCCATGGCGCCACCTTCATATCTGAACTGTAGCTGTCAGGGAGAATGAGATCCAGGCTCGCTGCTGTTCTCCAGAGAGGAGCTGTTATGGAGTGATCGCTCAGTTAAAGCGATGGCTCCACCTCTGCGCCCCTTGTCTGGCTGATTTCTGCAAGTAGAAAACAGACACAACCTGGCATGATCCCTTCTCCTCTCCCACTGGCCTGTTGTGCCTTTCTGCAGGCTCTGACTTACCTCCTTTTGTTTGCCTTATTGTTTTCACCCCTTGAGCACCTATGGACGTCTTCCTCCCAGCCTTATCTGCTTCTCAGCTCCATCACCTTGCCCTCTTTTTCATCCTCAATCATTCCTGGCTCCCTCCATTCAGAATAAGTTGTACTTTGACATCTATCCAGTCGATGGACAGGTGTGTGCATGTTTCTTGCATACAGTACAGAAGGGGGTGTGTGTGTTAAACATTTAACTACCTATATTTTATCACACACTACTCCACCTTCTCTTCTGGAACTTGCCTTTTGGGGACTCACAGCACCTTTTCCTGGGCATGACTCTCCTCTGCCGTGCAGAGAACAAGAGGGGAAGTTGCAGAGCAACTCTTGCTTCTTTCTAATTCTGCTGGAAATAGTCCTGTCCTCCATCTGC
Source organism: Vireo altiloquus (assembly GCA_013396875.1). Taxonomy (NCBI): domain Eukaryota; kingdom Metazoa; phylum Chordata; class Aves; order Passeriformes; family Vireonidae; genus Vireo; species Vireo altiloquus. The sequence continues at coordinate 105,817 of VZRF01010836.1, forward strand.
CTTCCAGCCAAAGCCCTTTTCTGGTCAGCTTAATGAGCTGGAAAGTAAGGAAAAAGGTTTTGCTTTTAGTCTGGACCTTGACAGGGTCTGCAGGGTCACTGGAAGGTTCTTCCTCTCACTTCCTTCAGGTGTACAAGAAAGAGTTGGTCTTTACCCAAGCAGGGGGAAGTAAAACAAGGTGGCAGTCTTCTCCTCAGGCCCAGTATGTGTCTCATGTATTTTCCTTGCTGTTTCTGACAGGTTGACCAGCCTCCATCTCAGTGCTAAGCAGGGGTCCTGACCGATGCACGTTCAGTACAGCCTGACTTTTTGAGGAGAACAAGTATTTTCCTGAAAGCTGTCCCTTCAAAGCAGCACACAGGTAAGGCAGAGAGTGCTCCTGATGCTCAGGCTCAGCTGCACTGGATTGAGCAAAGGACTTTTTCCATTCATTGGGCTCAAGAGGGGCTTTGTCACCACTACCTGCCATGCCTGTAGGGGTGAAACCTTACAGTGTATTTACAGCATGGGGAAGGTTTCTCAGCAAAAATGTACTTTTAGGGGATCAAGACTGCTCATATGGTTGAGATAAATATAGGTTAAAAGTGTGGGAGGACTATGCTGAAAAAGAGAAACCTTACATATGAAGTATTAATAAAGCAATACTTAGATCTTGTGTTCAAAAATAATTTTATATTGGAAAAACCTTAATTTAAACACAAAACTTCCTCAGAAAATGGAGTAAAGGAATGTATCTTATGGGGAAGGGGTTAAGTAAGAAATTAATTTATTAATGTAGTTTTCAACTCAGAAAGACATATCAGGTCATCCCTAAGTGAAAAAAACAAACACAAAAGCCTTGCAGTTCTAATTGCTATGACTCATGGAAACCAGATCTAGAAAAAATGAAGCCCTTTAGTCCAAACTCTTAATCCCCTACTAGTATGTAACATCGTTCCCAGCAGCGTCTACCGGTCGTGATTTAAATGATGGGATTTTCCCTTGTCCCCTTGGGATACTATTGCACAGACTAATAGAATTAATCTGCTTACTTCTCTTTCAACCCCTGACCACTGCAGATGCAATTAGTAGTATGTGATGGGAGGATTCTGTTTCCTATGCTGTATTATGAAGGCTTAGGGCTGTATTGTGTTAAACCAGACATCAGTTGCAAGCGTGTTTGCATGAGTGTGGCTTATCTGTCCGTACTCATTACGGCCCCATAAACGTCTCTGAACTGCATTTCTCAGACTTAGGAGCTTTTCTACAATCGTAATTCAGGATCTGATAAGGCACAGACTAATGTATTTGAATGCCTGTGAGAAAGACAGTGTGATTGGAAACTAAAGTGAAATGCAAAGTCATATGCTGCCAGTGCGAGAGACTCGCAGAGGCAATTTACTTCTGTGCTTCTGGAGCATTCTCTGGTCTCTTTGGCTTGTCTCTCAGACAATTTTGTAGGATTAAATACCTTTTTGCTGTGTGTGGTGCTGCTGCAGGTACCACTGCACCTTTCCACCTGTGAATTTCAGGCTTGTCTTTGAATGTTGTGGGCTTCTGCTAATGTTTGCTGAAAGACTACAGTCAAATAATCAGATAAATACAAAGTCAAATAAATTGGAGCTGGAAAATCATAGCTGTTTGTATTTATTTAATACAAAGTAGAGCATCTTTCTGTGACATTTTACCTGGTTTTATTCTCAAATTTGGAATAGTTTTATTAGGGAGAAGAGCTAGCTTCTTAAGCAGATGAATGGAGTTTCGACTGGGTTACACCCGGAGAGGACAGTAGCAGCTGAGCTGTACAAACTCCTTGTGTGGACATGTGGATTCATCCACTTCCAAAGTGAATTAAAAACAACATCCTAATACAGAAAGCAACTGCAATATAATTGCTACTGGAGGCTTGAATGAGGCTTCAATGTGAAATGGAGCCTGGGGGTCCTGAAAAACTGGGCGTGTGCCAGCCTTCCACATGGGCTCTGTCCTCTGGAACTAAAGGAGGAGATTACAATCCTGTTCCTCCTGGCTTTAGCGTGCCATAGCTTTTTTGGAGTATTTCCTCAAACAGAAAGCCTAAATATAATCTTAGCCACTGGTCCAGTCTTCTATTATCAAGCTAAGTTAATTAAGCTTATTAAAAATTGTCTAAGTTGCCTGTGTTTGTCAGATATGAAATCCTTAAACACTGAAGATTGCAAACCTTTGACGTACTCAGTGAGTCCTGTGCTAATTTTCCCATTGTTTTTATCACTTGAAACTCTTTTCCAGTTTGGTGCTTGGCTGCTTCATGTGGTTTCATAGTGTACTTCAAAGGATGGGGAGGTGGAGACTAAAGCCAGGGGTAATGATCCATAGCACTGTGGATCATCTGCAGCTTATGTTCCCCATCCCTGCTTTGCCAGTCAAGCTTTATTCCAGTGAAAATGCCAGTAAGCCCGAGGCAGACAGGTACTGTTCCTCCTCTACTCTTCGCTTTTTCTTTACCCTGAAAGTTTATCTTGCTGCTCGCTTTCTAAAAGCTTTGCATTAGCTGGGGGGCCGTGAAGTAAAAGGCATGCTTTAAATACAGATGCTGGTGATAGTCCTTTCAAAAGCTGCATTTCTCAAGCTGGGAGCTATTGACCTCTTTCAGTGCAGTCACAAAGAAATCCAAGAGGAAATGGAGGGTGAGGGCCAGCAGGGAATATATATATATAATTTTTTTCTCCAAGTCTTCTTCTTACTCCACCCCCTGCCAAGCTGGCTATTGTTTGTGCCTCCACATGGGATACCAGTGGCCATATAAGGAAAATGGCATAATGCTGCATTCTTTCTGAAAATTGATTTTTTACAGTTGCTGTTTCTTCCCCCCTTGCTGAAAGTTGTTTTGTTTTGGTGCAAGCTCTAGGCAAAAGGAAAGTGGTAGCCCATAGTACATACGTATGCCACTTTGGGCTGTGCAAAAGACTTACTTTGTCTCTGTTATCTCAGTTCAGATGATGAGGCAAAGCAGCAAAATAGCAAATGATGAGGTCCAGCTACTATGACAGGAACAGAGGATGTTGCATTTTTGTGCATCTTGAACTCAGTAATAATGAATAATAACGATGTTTGTTTTCTCTCTTTTTTTCCCTTGCTGAAGAGGATGCTCAGGCCATAGGACTTTAAAGCAGACAGAGCACCCCTCTATGACCCTTTTCATTCCCAATCTACCTTTTATTCATGTAGTTTGCAGCTGAAGTGCTGAGTGAGTGGCATGCACCAGTTTGGGCCAGCAGCTTCCTCTGCTGTGTTGGAAGAGCAAGCCCACTGCTGGGGATGACCACAGCCCAGTTATCCCAGCAGGCAGCTGAAATGTTTGATCCTGCAGGAGGCGAGGCTGCGAGCAGCAATATTTGGGGGCTGAAGTTCTGTGGGTAGCAGGGGTCAGTCTAAACATGCACCAGGAAAAGGACTCCTGAAGTTTGGGATTTTTTCCTGGTGCGACTGTCACTTGTTGATGAACAGAAACTGTCTGCTTTTCTGAAATAAGTCTGAACTTCAAACACATCCATTTAGCAACTTCTACAAAGGAACAGCTGGAGCAACATGAGCACAAAGAAGGCTGAATCCCCTGGCTCCAGAAAGCAGCGGCAGGGCCTGGAGTGGGAAAAGCATAGGTTTGGGAGCTGGGAAAAAGACAGCTCTTGAAGAGGAATAAGTGCATGCTTGTGCATGGGAGCATAAGATTTGGGTACTCTTCTTTTGTGTCTTCTTGTAGCCTCTTAAAGTGGGATACAGTCTTTAGCTGAGATTCCTGTGCTTGCTATCACTTCTGATTCCCTGTGATGCTCTGCTGATCTTCCCTATAAAAATCTGTTCAACTACTGATAATATTGCAAACTTGTTAAAAATTAAAGCAGACAAAACCCAATTCCTTCTTAGAAAGAAGAGGCAACAAATTTTGAGGTCCATTTACCACAATCATGTCACAATACTCAATCTGTGTTATGTAGAGGTGTGATTACAGAAGTGGAAAAAGGGAAAGTACTTTCTATAAACACTTTTTGGGGTAGAATATTAATAGTTCAATATTATTATGATGATTATCCGTGTGTGCATTGACAATATGCACTTTTCTTATTAAAATGTTGAACAGTTTGACAGCTTTTAAAGAAACTGCAATTTTGTGAGAATGGAGTAAGGACTTTTTAAAGGTTCAGTGTTTTTTATAAAAGCCTGTAAATGGAGGCTGCATTGACCAAAGGAATTGGATATCTTGCTGAGAAAGTTTTAATTTTCTTTAGCTTTTCTTTTGACTGTGAATTAAATCGTTTGGAGAAGCTGTGCTACTCTTAAATATCTACAAAATTAGTCTTCAAGAAAATCTTCCTCTATGATAAATTGTGCTTATACTAGAGGTAAAGCTGGGCAAGTCTCCTGGGCTTTAGTTTACTCTGTGCTCGAGCTGGCACCTGTACAGCGGGGGAATGGACTCACTTAGCTTTTTCCTCGTGAAAGGTAATGTGGTGCCTCCTAACTGCTGCCCACTGTGGTATCACGAGGAGCTATCGTTCACAGCGAGTGGTGCAGAACGATGCATGCCCCACGGGCACGGTTCTCAAATTACCAGTGAAGCGGCAAACGACTTTTGGCGCGTCCGTGGCTGGCGTGGGACGTCTGAGCGAGCACGGCACGGATGAATGGGATGTTCCCGGCCCAAGAGCCATTGTTCCAAGCTCCCTGCAAACTCCCAGGGCACATGCCCTGGCCACAGCCTGCTTGCATTATAGCTGTCCCAGGAGGTGCCAATGCTGGTTGCGCTCGCTGTCGAGGGAGCGAGGAGCGTCAAGGGTGAGTGCCAGGTGAGCCCTGCATCCCCAGGGCGGGCAGGGTTCCTGCACCCTGCGCTGCTCAGCCTCGCTCCAACAGCGCTCGGCATGGCCGGCAGCACCCCTGAGCTCCTTCCCTGAGGGGCACCGCTCGGGACCTCGGCTGCTAGTGGGAGATTTCTGCTCTTCTGCTGCCAAAGGTGCTGTAAGGAAGCTCATCAGGCTCTTAGTGGCTGCTGACAAGGTGGCACGCGTTTGCCACTTCTGTCTCTTATGTGTCTAGAGGACTCTAACATCTCTGGAGCTGATTCTGCCAGCAGGGGATTGACCTTCTCAGAGGCATTGCCCCAGAGACTTGGAGCCAATCCTTCTGATGTTAACTGTGCTGCATGTGGGAACTGCTTTGGGCTGTGCCTGCTTCCCTGTGAAGTTGGGAGCTTGTGTAACATGCTCATGATGGAGAAGGAAAGAAATTGTCATTAGAAATATATCTCTAACAGTTCCTGTCTCTTAGATCTAGAGGAATTTGAAGCTTTTTTTGACTAACTATATCATGAGTAAAATGCTTTGTCAAGGGAAAATGGGAAATTTTTACCCAATGTGACGGGACGGGGAGCAAAGCTGCCTTTCATTGCTGTGCCATGTCCTGGGTGGAGTGGCTGGGATAGGGTGTCACTGGGAATTTCAACTAAGGCTTTGCATTGCTTATTTTGAAACCTACAAAAGTACATTCACTTTTGATTTTTGCATTTTGAAAACTATTGAGTGAAGCAGGGGACTTAGTTCAAAAGCTGCTAGAACTATTCTCTCACTATAGAGATTTCTCAGGAAACAGATACATAAGAGGGGTACATGTGCATGTATTTGAAGCTTTTATTCTTGGGCTTATGAGTAAGAGCTGGGATCTCTGAAAGATGATAACTACTAAAATCAGTAATAAGGATGGTATTACTTTCTAAGTAACGAAGTGGGTTTGCAGAGTTTTGCATTCAATTATTTGCTTTGTGCCTAGACTGCATAGTGATAGCAGGAAGTAGCTTGATTCCTCTCTGCCTTCCTTCCCCAACTATATAAAGATGCTAATGCAGCTGAGAAGCCTTTTCTTGTAGGAAATGTATTTTATTTTGCGTAGAACCTAGCTTTGTGGAACTTTGCATTCCTTTTCAGAGAAACCTGAAGATGAAGAAGTTTTAATTCTGGAGGGCTTATATTCATATTTTTCCCCATTGTTCCTCCTTTCTGTGACAAAACAGGAACAGGGAAGGGAAGAAAAAATGAAAGAAGTAATCCAGAAATTCCCTTTCCTCACTTGTAAAAGTGCATATCAAAAAAATTCTATGCGTCTTACCTTAAAAAGGAAATAAATTGAAAACTAGTTGATTTTGAAACTTGCAGAGTATGAAAAACATTATTATTACTCTCGAATGCCCTGTCCCATTTTAAAGCTGAGGCTTCTTGCTTGCACTGATGCATCTATTTAGTGCAAAATCTTGAGAGCTCTTTTGAGACAGGAGCCTACACATAGGTCAGCTTCTGGACAGGCTCGTGCACAGTAAAGATAATGATAATGATAATCTGGTGTCTGGTTTGTCCTTTGTCAGATGACTCATGCTCCGGTTACCTTCTAATGGAGGGGAGTTGCATCCTTGGCAGACATTGCATTTGTTGACAGTTCTTGGCAGACAAAAAGGTAGGAGCAGCCTTGGATGTGCTTGTGCTGGACATTCAGGGCTGTTCACCTCAGCAGCATGTGGCAGGAGAGCTAGGGTAGAGAGGACATGCAGGTATTTCGTGGCTGTATGACATGGAGAGGGTTATAATGGCAGTGCTTGTGCCTGCATTTTAGCTTCCAGTGTCTGGCGTATGGAGGGCTTGAGCTGAACATGTGACTGTCTGCAGCTGTTCCTGTTCCCAAAAAGTGGAGTACAGCACACGTATGAGTGGACCAACATCCCCAGCAGCATGTGCAAATATAAATATATTTCAAAGATATATGTTTAAGCAACATAAACTTCCTTTTTTAAACATCTGTGAAGAGTTTATTTTCAAATGCCCAATCACTAACGAGGTGCTAAATTTCAGATGGGCTTGTAGCACTGTCTTGATATTGTAAAGTATCTAGGCCCTTTAACAGGCTTAGTCTCTCCCCACAGCATGGCACGAGTCAGGCCCTGAGCCCAGTAGGGTAGAAGGAAGCTTTTCCTGTGAACTGGCTTTGTGTATTTGCCACCTTGAACTGTTTCTGGCACTTTTCCCTGGTGACTGTTAATGACAGGATATTCGAGTTTGTGGCTATCCAACCCGCTGTTTTCCCCATGTTCTGCAGCAGGGTTATCAGGCTTGGGCATTCTTGCTGCTGTCTGGGTAGCCCTTGCTGAGGCTAGAGAGAGAATGATGGACACCCAGTGCAGTACAGAGGACGTTTGGCAAGGCAGAACTTGTCACTGACTCCTCAAACTGACCTGGACCAGTTATAACATTTCTGGCTGCAAAGTATGTCCAAGAGTACATTCCAAGAGAGCTAAAAATAATATCCTCCACTTTAACTTATTTCTCCCACAAGGATTCAGTTAACAAGAAGGAAAGAGTTTGTTCTTTTTTCCCCCTATGCTAAGAGCATTCAGCTCTCAGAACGGAGCTTTAAGTTTATCGCAAGTTATTGGCCTGTAAGTTGAGTTGGCTTCATGTATGGATCACGTTACTGGAAAGTGTAATCATTTGCCAGGACTGCCTTTGCTTTTCCATTTCCCTTTCCATCTCCCAATTCCGTATGTTATCTGGTAGCAGCACTGAGGGCCAAATCTCTCTGAACTGATTGGAACCAGGAGTTGGCATTCTGCTGTTCTGGGACCTTCTGCCAAAAGCCAGTGTTCAAAGTAAAGGCTGTGAGTACAGACTACTTACATGAGCACAATTTATGGTTGTTTAAAATACCTGAAGATCAGTACAGCAAAGCTCTGGTTGTCCTGGAGACTTAGTATGACCACACGGTGGATAAAGTTGTGTGTACTCCACAAGTCATCTCAGGAAACGGGGATAAGTGATGGTGACTTCTAAAAAGCAGCGATGAGATGGTTTTTGGTTGGGTTTTTTTTTCAAGATGTAGTTGGAAAGAACTCATTTGGGAAACTCCACACTAGCTAAATGTAAATCCAGATGTTTAGGACTAGCAATATAAATCCCCAGGGGTACTCAATAGTCCTGAGTGTTAGATGTACAAAGCTAATCCCAAACTGATGCCTGAGCTGCTTGGGATCTTAGTCTTTTGCTATGTGTTTCTTCTATTGATCAAGAGTAATGCCAAATGATCAAAAGTCTAGTGTTCTGATGGTTCTTTTCCTGTGACTAGGAAATCAGCTGTGTATATCAAGTCTGTGAATCACATCTCTGTACTAGACAATTTTTATGAAAGACAGGAATTACACAAACTTTTGTATCCAAGAATCTTCACTGAGACTGTACATCTTCATAAAATCAAGTTAAAATTAAGTAAATTGTTTCAATCAACAATAGGACTACATACAGGTATATATTTGTAAACATTAAAATATTTACTTCCAGATTTTTTAATGCAATGTATTTTTGGTTTAGAAATGGCAAAGCTGATCTTTTTAACATCTAAAAATGAAATCCACATTTTTCTATTAAAATTTGATCCAAACATCTTATAAAAAGATGTTTTGGGTTGTTTTGTATGGTGTTTTGTTTGGGATAGTTGTTGTTTTTTAAGTTAGAAAATGTAAAAAAAAAAGTTCCATTTTAGATTAAACAAAACTTTGGGGAATTAATGTGAAGAAATACCTTTGTATTGTTTTGTTTTAGAAGAAAACTCTTCCAGTTCAAACTGAAGCAATTCTTCCCATCTGGTTTGTTTTTTTATTATTTTTCTTTTTGTCATCCAAACAACAGAATCTTTTGATCATCTTGCTATGTTCTTTCTGAGAATACTGATGCAGAGTAATTTTTGTTTGGTTGTTTTTTAAACATAAAAATATTTTTTGTGCCCCATTTCTGAAAGAGTTTGGGGCTTGTCTGGCAGGAAAATTATGATTAGGGCATTATTTTTCCTTCTGCTGATGAGTTCTTCCGCCACTCTGAGTGGCAGAGAGCCTGTCTGCTCTAGGTTTTCCTTTTCCTGTTTTCCCATCCACCTCTGAATTACTGAATACACTCAGCTGCAGGTCAAGGAATAAGGCATGAATGCTCATTGTTTTCTTTGCTAATTCTCTTTTATTGTGTCCCAGTGACTTGCAGCTGAGGATTAAAATGACTGCCTTCAGCACCAGCAGTAGGCTTTGTTTGAAAGCTCCAGAGGGCATTGTTTAACTTCCCTGTATCCCTTGCACTATGCCTGCCCAGGATGAGCAGCACTCTCCTCCCCATCCCAAAGTGATTCTGTTGCTGAGAAATGTTGGACAGATACCACTATACACACAGTAGAGGTGCTCCCAGATTTGGGGGTTGAGTTTGATTTAAAGGGGAGGAGAATGGAAGGGAATGGTTTGTTTTTCAGTAGAGACCCTGGCTGTAGTGCTTTGCAGAACTGTTTTAAAAGCGCTCCTCAGGCAGGGAGGTCTGTGGGTGCAGGCGAGCTGTTCAAATGTTTCCATGCGCTGCTCAAGGCTCCCGTCCCAGGCACGTACTTCATTACTGCTTCGGGCAAAGGCATTCTGGCAGTCATCAATCAGCATCGCTCTGGGCTTCTTCTCAATCAGAGCTCCTCTGATGTGTCTTTCAGTGCTGCTCATTTTGTTTTTAATTTCTGAATGAGGGATCGATTTGCACAAAATAGAACCAGGCAGAAGAGTTGGTTTTGCAGTGGGTGAAAGAATCTGGCCCATTTTCTCCAAAGCACTTAAATGGGTATTTTAAGTGGTAGGTCCTGTAGAAGACAGTGATGGTAGTGCTTTGCTGAAGTGTGCTCTGAAGGTCTTGGAGGTTTCCTAGCCAAGATTAAGTTGTCTCCTTGGATCTTTGCTGTCACATGTGATCTGGAGCACACCTTATCTCAGAAAGGACCCCTGTGCTTCAGTTTTACAGTGGTGCCATATCACTGACTTGCCCTTTATGCATCCTTCTTCTGTCCTTTCACTTACCATACATCCAGATTCTTTGCTGCAACTCTTGCTGAGGCAGTGTTGCAAAAGGGACATGTTGGGAAGGGAAAGGTTGTAAAGACTTATGTGATTCAAGTCTTTATGTGCGTAAGAATTTGGAGGAAAAAGCTGGTCTGATTTAAAAGATAGAAAACTTTTCCCTTCCTCTATCAGTGGGTGAATTCAGATTGAAATCCAGGACACTTGGTACCCAGGTCCCATTTCATCCTTCTGATTTACACAAATTGTTGTAAAATTGGTGTAGCTGGCTGGGAAGACACACCCTGTGCTGCAAAGAATGGGTATTGCATGCCCTGAGTTAATCTCCTTGAGGACATCACTATAACGCACATTTAGGCCAGTACTTTCTGATGTTCCATGTCATTGCTCACAAAGGAGAGAAGAAGTGTACTTATTTTCCCCAAGAGTTCAACTGGAGTTGAAGGGAGGTAGTTCTTTACCTCCCTTAATGAGTAATTTTATACTGTGCTGTCTCCTACAATAACAGCTGTCACTGCTAGAAAGAAAATAAGCTATTTGCCAAGACAGTGAGGCTGTGTAAGTTGGCAAGAGAGAAGGAAAGGTATGGGCAGGGAGCTGAGATTGCAGCAGGAGTCATGAGAATTCCCAAGCTCTGAAGAGTGCTCCTGATTTTATCATTTCATACACCTCTGGGTAGTGTTTGTTTAATGTTTCTAGTCACGGTGAATGAAAGTAAACATCCTGACTGGATAGTGTATTAGCACTGTGATGATGAGGAAGGTCTGGCTACCCGTTGTGCAGTGTTGTGTCACAAATTATGTTTATGGCTAAGAACCTCAAATGCTGACACACCATCAAGTAAGATAGGAAAGGGCCATCGTGACCCCTTGTTCATCCTAGGCACAAGGTTTCTTTGAATTAAGTCTGGTTTGGATCAGAGCATGTTCCTGCAGCAATTTGTCATATTTTTTGTTCTGTTAATGTCCATTCTTCCTTCTATATCTTGCAATTACATAATGTCCATGTGGCAGCTTGAAGAATTGTTTGGAAGGCAGCTGAACACTACAGAAGCTCTATGAGCATATTCCCACTTCTTTGTCAAATAACTTCATCCTCTGCAATTTGTGTTTTGAATATCAGTGGCCTGTAGATTATCTGAGAGTTGAAGATGCTCAGGCACCAAGTTTGTGTCTATAACTTTCTTAGCTCATGGTGTTCTTTGGTCTTTTCTCAAATATGAAATCTCTGTCAGACTGTCCCAGTCTCTCTCAACATCAGAAGCTGGAAACTGAATGGGGCAGGGTATGGTGAGTATACCTGCCCAAGGCACTGTGTATGAAATCTGGATGCCAGTGGAGTCAACATAAATACTCCCACTCATCTCCCTGGCTCTAGAAGTTTATCCCTTTACTGATGAAGAACTTTTTTTGGATATAAGGATTGATGAATCTCCTGTTCTCAACTGATCTTTTCCTCTCACAGACCGTCTTTGAATTAATTATGACATAGGTAGGTTTTGCCTGACCAAAACATGGCTCCAGGAATTGAGACTTCTTCCTATAGGTGGCTAGTAAACCTGGAAAATTCCTGCAGCAGGAAGAGGTGTACCTAGGTGAAAACATACACAGGCCTGAGAAAGAAAAGAGGAAGTCACAGTAAGTTTTGCACCCTCCCAGTGAGCGGCACTGGGAAAGCAGGCAGCCCCAGGGGGACCTCAGAACATGCTTTCATTGACAGAAAGTAGTTTGGCAGCTTGCTTTACTCGCCTTTACTCTCTAAATAAATTCTTTAAAACTGGAAAAGCTGCTTCTCTCCTGCACTCCATGAAGTCTGGGGAGGTACCAGCTTCTCCTCCTGTGCACTGCAGAGGTTTGCAGAGCCTCAGGGATGCCTGTTGCCTGGATACAGGATAGTCCTGCACCTCAGCCCCCCAGCCAGCCCTGCGCAAGTGGAGGTTGTGGGGGGAGAGATGGGCAAAGTAATCCTTGTGCACTTGGAAGCAGGAGCACGAGGTCCACCTGACGCAGTGTGTAAGCTCAGAGCTTCCTTTTGCTCTGCTACCATTATTATTATTTATCATTATTATTGATAGGAGAAAAGCGCAGCCCAGCTGCTCGGCGCGGGGATCTGAGGGCTCCCGCAGGGCGAAGCGCTTCGTGCCACTTAGCAAACCAGCCATTGTGCTGTCCCTGGCGTGTGCACTTTATTTCACAGGCTTGTTCTGAGCCTCCTGCTGCTGCTCACACTACAACTGCTGACAAGTAGCCTTCCTGGCAACATGGAATCAGAGCCTGTGAGTTGAGACCCTGGGAGTAAAATATGAAGAAGGCACTGACTGCTGAATATTTAAAATAAATTATTTCATCTTAAACATGAAAATGCTCTTTGCAGTTCATACACATCACTGCTTGGTGACAGTGACTGGCCAAGTCATGCATTATTCTTTTGTTCAGAGGGCAGTATGCTGACTGCAGGGCAACTACTTTCTCCTCTCTCCTTTGCTGAGCACACAAAACTCATCGTTAGCAGGATGCGCTGTTTTACGGCACGTGTGTAAATATCTACAAACTTCACTAACTGAGAGTAGTCAAAAATAATTTTTAAGCTCAGCTAGTTTAAATTTGGGCTGTTTCATATTGCAGTGCTATGGGGTTTGCTGCATACATTGGTAGAGCGTTGTGCTACTTCAAACAGCACTCAGGAACTGTATCAGTACTGTGTAGGTAGTGGTAATTAACCTTTAGATTGAGAGAGCATGAAAGATCTCGAATAAGGAATCAGGGTCCTCTTGCTCAAAGTACAGTCAATTTTTACGACAGAAATACTACCTGATCTAAGAATATGTACATCCAACTTTAATATGTGAAAACAAATTAGTATAATGAAGTGTGTGTGGCAGATAAATGAACACCAGGGCAAAGTCACATTGAAGATTGGCTCGTCTTCAGTGCCCAAGGAGGACAGCACCAAACTTTCAACTAATATTAGAAACAAAACTGCTAGAAGTTTGAAAACCTGAAGAGTTTCAAAACTAACAGTAGAAGGTCAGGAAAAGTGGAGCAATTTTTCCTAGGTCTTTAGAAAATATTATTTATGAAGGTATTTTCATCTCTGGAAAACAAGTGCAAATGATTGACGACACAAGCATGTTGTTCTGATGTTGCAGTCCACACCCTGTATTTCTATTTATGCCTGTTGATGGGTGTCAGAGGATGAAAGATGGGGCTCACTGAGACTCCTTGTGAGGTGACTGTTGAAAGGCTGGGCTGAAGGTGAATATGCTTTGTCTTGGCTCTTTGCGTGTGTGTGTGTGTATAAATATACATATATACATACATAAATGTATGAAAATATGCACACAAAGCCACTGATTGTCAGTATTTGACTATCCACAGAAGCCTAGTATCTATTGTAAGTAGAAATGACAAACCCTTTTCTCTCTACTGAAGGTGAAGTTAGACATAAAATTGCTATACTTTGGTAGAGGGTTTTTGTCATATAGATTGTTTATTTTTCTCTTCCTCATGACTTCATAAATAAATTGGTTAGGTGTTTTACCAGATTATTTACTTAGATAACCCAAGTATATGCTAACAAGTGTTATCAATAAAATGCCATCTCTTAATCAAGTTTTAGTATTAATAGCTCAACAACCTGTGGGATTAAGCACTTTACACCATATAAATTTACCTGTTTAAAAGAGAAAGCATACCTCTTTCTCTTCCCTGATCTATTGTTTTTTTCCTAGTAAAGACAATAAATGAAAGACCTGTATAATTTCAGGAGCGGAAATTGGATGGGAGGAGTGAGTGTGCACTCTGGTTCCTGCTGAAATGATGAGTGGAGTAGCATTTTTGAGAACCAAATTAGTATCAATGAACTTGAAAAGACAGTGACCAGGATGGAGATTGAAATTCTTACCTCTGTACAGATCTGTGTGAATGACAAGGCTGGGCTGAACACGAGTTTTGTTGAGAGTGTAAGGAATTATCACTACTCAACTACCTCTGCTGGAGAAAAAAAAACCATAGCTCACAACATATAGGAGGACAAATAGTTATGGAACTGCAAGAAATTCTGATTGAAAAATTGTTTGAAAGTTCTAAACCAGATTTAGCTATGTCACACCACCTCTTCTTCTAGCCAAGTGCCAGTAGTAACTGGAATAGGAATTCAATTGAACATATGCAGCATTGAAACACTGGATTAAAAAAAAAAAACCAAAAACTAAAAACCAACAACACAGAAATGAAAAAAACCAAACCTAATTTCAAGTTTCGTTTCAAATAAATGTTGGGAGGGGGTTTTTTTCCAGAGCACAGGCAGGCAGGTCCAAAATGTATAAAAAAAAAGGAAGTCTAGTCTCAGATTTTTGTCCAGTGAATCCACAGGTACTGTCTCCACTAAAGAGTTTACCATTGCATTGAGCTTTAAATCCTTTGGGCAACTAAAAATATGAAATAGGCCAAAAGGCAGTGCCAAAAGAAGCATAATTATTTTTCCAAGGTTAAACAATTAACCTCTCCTTCTAAATTTAGCACCATCCAAAACTGAAAACTTAAACTAATTGAAAGGAAATGGTACAGGATTAGTAAACTGCTGTCTTTCCCTCCAGCTGTGGGACATCAAAGATGTATAAACCTTCATGTTGCTTTATTGAAAATGCTCTCATATCCTTCTGAGTGACGGGGAAGAGATGGGATGTTACAGCTGTGTTTGGACAGAGCCTCAGTGCATTTTGCTGGTCTTTCATGACATTGCAGAAGCTTCTTTTGCCCTTTATTGATTTTTATTGTTGTTCTCTTGAGACAATTTGCCGGAAAAACAAAAGGTCTTGGTTGTCTTCAGTGTGACTTATGTGATGATGATGGGTTAATGCAGCAGAGACATAATGCACATACATTTGGAGTGGGCTTAACTGAATTAATTTTTTTAATGAATATGACAGTGTATCAGCCTATCAGAACCAAAGTCACCCTCAAACCACTGATTAGAGGAAAATAATTAGGATTGAATGATAAATTTAGATTGAACTGCAATATACAGGAGTGTTTGTTTAAAGAAGAGCCAACAAAAAGAATCTTGGCTCTGAGGATCACCAGGAAAAAACCTCTTTATATATTATTGCCATGTACGAACCAACTCCAGAGATTGAATTTCTGGAAGTGACATGTCTGATTTATTGCCCACTGCAGCTTTGAGAGTGTTTGCAAACTGAAGTGTTATGGTTAGGATGATTATAATCGGGGTTTATTTTATTTTAGAGAGAGGAAGAAAATAAATATAGTTTTGTGGCTTCTGGATGCAGATTGCTTCGGTGGTTGCTTTTAGTTCTTAAGTAGTTTCCCCAAACTCAGTATCACCACTAATACTGTCCAGACTGTTGCATTTGCAGAAGGTTTGAGCTCCATTTTGTGTAGTATCAGAAGCTAAGCAGCTGTTCGTGTATCAGTAGTTCATATGTCAACAGCCCTAGATAAGCATAAAATTTCACTGTGCAAAGTCCCATTTGCACACAGTTTGCACTAGAAGGCAGTCTCTTTTTAGATAAATAGAAAAGTAAAGCTGTGAAAGTGAGTTGGCATCAGAATGCAAAAAGACAAAGATTTCAAATCAGAAAATACATCTCAGAACTCATGTTTTCAGCTTCTGGCTAAGCTGTCTTACAGAAAATATTCAGTTCAAACCTTTTTATATTGCTCTGTTTGTGCTGAGGAAAAAGAAAAAAAAATCCAGTGAGAGCAAATTCCTTCAGACATGATCCATCTCCTTATGCTACCTACATTCCCAACATGGGTTTCTGCTTTGCAGAGACCTGGATAAATGTAGCTGGATATCCAACATAACCAGAGAACATCCTCACTAAGTTAAGTTATAATGAAGAGGAGATGAACGATCACTCTTCTTGGCTGATCCCCTCCTGATCCCTATTTTAATATCCTTCTCATCCTGCTGGCAAGATGCTGAAGAAGCACCAGCCATCCAATTAAAATACAGAGCAGTCAGATGTTTCAATCAACTCACATTTCCTTGAACACTTACTCGACATTCATTGCAATTCTTATAAAAATGTCTAGACAACTCATTGCTTAGGATTTCAGCTCATTTTGTAGCTGCTGCTTTACAACACCAAGATTTTAAAACACAGTTTTACAAGTGTTACTTTTACTGACTATATTTTCTTTTTCACTGTGCATTTCTAAATGCCAAGAGTATGAGCAGGCTGGAAAAGGGACCAGTGTTGGAACAGATAATACACTCTTGGCCATTCTTGGTTCTGCTACCGTTAAATATATTTCCACTCTTTTAGGTGATTGTGAAAAATAGCATATCATGAATATTTAAAATATATTGAAAGCAACTCATTATTTGGGAAGAAACATTCTGTGTTTTTTCAGATTGACTATAGCTAAAATATTTGCTGATCCTATAGCTCTGAAAAAGAATACTCTGTCCTTTTTCTGAGAAAAGTTGTGTGGATACAGCAAGGTACCTCTGGTAAATCAGACCTGACCAAGAAAATGGAAAAGTTTTCACCCTACCTTCCTCTTTCAGAAAGTGGCAGGGTCTGAGGATCCAGCAGTGAGGTGGGTGCTCAATGCAAGTCATGGATGTATTTTCAGAGGAGACTGAGAACCAGAAGAGGAGGGAGGTGGTACACAGACTGAGTGCCACAAAAAGAGCATTGCGAGGGAGCACAGAGTGGGACCCATCCTGGGGATCATGTGAGATCCTCCCCCTTCTCAGAAGGGCTGAGAAGGGAATGGCAAAGGTGGATACACCAGAAAGGTAGCTGGCTCTGACCCTGTTGCAGAAAGCCAGCCTGCCTCAGATAGTGCTTTCTGTGCTTCATATCCCTTGCTTTTCTGAACAGTAACTTCATCATGTTCCCCCCATAAACTTATGAAGAAAATGAAGAGGGAAAATGCTTTATTTAAAGTCTAGTACTGAGTGGAGCTGCATTAATAAGCCTGCATTCCTGGTAGGAAAAATCCCTCCTTAAACATGATGAAAAATATATCCCCCTGAGTCTTCTGCATCCTGCCTGAGTCAATAATTCCCCAGGGCAGAAAACAAAACAAGGAAAAAAAAGTTTGTTTTCACATAGCAAAGCCAAAATGTCTCCAGTTCTGATTTAAAACGAGTCATGGGGGCTATCTTCTCTTCAATGTAATATGGGGCCAGTATAGGTGAGTTGATAAATATACAAATTGATTTTTTTTTCCCCTCACCCTACAGAGAGCACCTGTTCCTTTCCGTGGGACTCATGCCTGCATGTGTTGCCTGCCTGGGGCTGCCCCAGAGTGCATGAGGAGCAGTGACTGCCAACACCAGGGCGCAGGGAGGGTTCAGATGCCTGAGTCACATTTTCCACAAGCACAGCTCTGTGCCTGGCTCCAACAGCCAGCACCAGTGGGACTTTGTCCTGCTCCATCCTCCCTTCCTGGCTGCCAGCAAAGGCTCTCCCATCACTCCTGATGCTTTTTGCCTCTTTGAGACATCCCTGGGAAAGGCTTTAACATCCTAAGGTTTCTACAAATAGTATCTGCAACTCCTGAGGGAAACAGCAGAGTACTCCTCTGGTTCCTTGAGGCTTTATAAATACATTCCCAACTAAAGGCAGTTTATAAATCTACACAGCCACAGAATTGCACCAGTCTAATGAATATTCTCTACTTATGATGGGATAGGAGAGTAGAGAGTGAGACCTAGTGCTAGCAAATGACCCCCAGCTGGAAGCAGTCTGCTAACGCTTTTTCCATGAACTACTGCTCAGGGCTTGATCCAGAAGCACAATAGAAGGTGCATTATTATAGATGTTCTGATTACGGCTGATAATTATACTGTTCTCATTTACAAATTTAATAGTTTGTTAATAACGTCTGATTTGGGAATATAGTATAGTCTGTCAACTAAAGGTGGCATAATGACATTAATAAGGGTAATTGAGGTTGTTCCTATGATCCTGTTTGCTCTTTGGTTTGTTAATTAAAAATTACTTATCTTAATATATTATAGAAGTAATATTGTTTCCATGTGAAGCCTGGACACCTTAAAGGAAAAAGGGATGTGTCAGTCTGTGCTGTTAGCACATGGCTGGAATATCTGTACGGCAGTGAGCATAAAGACGTGAACCAGCCTAATACGTGTCAGGTATTGTGTGTCTGCGTTTATATTTTGTATAAATAACAGCATGTGCTGTTACTTATGGCTGCACGTGTCTCTTGTTGCAAGACTTGGTGTCTAAGGCTGTCTGGGATCCGTGAGATTGATGAAAGAGCCACTGCAGGAGGAAATGGAAATGAGAGACAGACAGACTGCTGAGCATTTAACCCTGGAGAAGAACCTTGGCATTTCATCTTCTATCAACGTTTGCCTGTAACTACTATTAACATTAATTATGGAGATACTTAGTGAACACCCTGTTAGCCCTAATTAGAGCTAATGGAAGATACGTGTGGATGTTAACAGGACAAGAGACAACCAAGCTTCCATTTCTAAGGTTAAATATTCAGTAGCTCCCTCTTAGACATCACCAACATCCTATAATCATGCAGTCAGACTCATCCAAAAGCAGAGCAGTTTCTCCTGTCTTTTTTTATTCTTTCTCAAATTATGGCCACCTTACAGTATTTTTGCTTAAATTAAAGAGTGAACAACAATGTGGCAGTGACCTCAGTTACCTTTACTAATGTAATTATGCTACCTCTCCTCCATTCGTAGTGCACCTCAGAATCAGTCTGTATCAGCAAACCATTTGCTGTCCCTTTCACTGTCCTTTTGATGAGTGCTAGTAGAGCCACTTAAGTGGAGCTGAAAGGACTTGGCTTTGTTCTGAACAGAGACCTTGTGACAAAGAGCTCAGGGCCTGAGTGCTTGAGTGGGTCATGTAATATCCAAGGTCTGTAAAGCTCCTATCACTGTGCTATTATTTGAAGCTGTAAACACAAAAAAGACCTTCCCCTTGCACCCGGTATCTTTGGTATTTTGAAAACCAGCGTTGCTGAAGAATTGAGGCTGCAAAATGAAGAGGTTGTGTTATTACCCTGCTGTTGTGAATGCTGGCACGTCCCTGACGCTAATCTCTGCCCAGCAAGTCAGTGCCCTCATGGAAACTGTCTTTTCAGGACTGACTTAGAAACCTGGAACCCTCCCTGCGAGCCCTGAGCCTGCCTTAGGTGGTGTCACACACTCATTAGGGTAGGGTGTGCTCCTCTGAGGTCCATTTCCTTTGCCATGGACATATGTGATGATCTCAGGTACTGTACTGGGCAAAAAGTGCATTTTTCTTCCAGATGATCTATTACATAGGTCTGGAGTTGCCAGTGCAGTGCCCCTTTGAATACTGCTTAGTTACAACCTTATTACTTACAACCTGTAGCTCCCAGGTGGTTCTTGGCTGGAGCCATCTAGGAAGAAGTTCCTATCGCTAGATTGACTGAATATGCTACCAACTGATCTGGAAAATAATGTTAGAGCTTTTTGAAGAGAAAGGATGAGTTGTGTTGTGTGCTTGACAAAAAAGTCCCCTCCTTTCTCGGCATATTGCATAATACTAAAAACAAACACAAAAGTACGTACATACCTCACTCCCTCTGAACTACAGACATTCATTTCTCATTTAACCAATAAAAATGCCAGTGGCTGCCTTCCTGCAGGACGGCGTCCTGTAAAAGCTACAGTGGATAGATGCCCATGTAAGGCATCCTGAGCATGCTTTGGAAGTTCCTTTGTTCACTCTTTACAATGTCACTTGGGTTTCAGTGGAGCTTCATGTTCTAAGGAAAGATGTCACAGATATTAATGGGTGCAGTGTGTTCTTAATACAAAAGTCATAAAGCAGCATTACCCCAGCTTTCCAGCTTGGTGGCTCTCTCGTTTTTCCTGAAGCAGTTCCATCTGTGCTTGGCCCAGGGGCCACATTTGCCCTTTTGCAGAAACTCCCCAATGTGAGTGCTGGCTGAGGATCCTCACACTCACACCTGGGGGTGGGACAAGGCACTTGACTTCTGGGACTGAGGGGGAACCCTCTCTCTACTCATGTTTACCTGGAGGATGAGCTGGAGAAGGGTTCGTAGGCTCTGATTTAAACCATTGTTCATTGTATTTTCTTAATGCTTCTATCTATTTTTCCAATTGAGTAGTTCAAGGGCCTATTTCATTCTGTGGTGATCACAGAATCTGTTCAGCTTTGTGATTAATACCACTTTCTTTATTTAATATGTAGAGTAATGCATTCACAGGTCAGACCTCCACGGTCCCTTTTTTATTGGCCATGGAAAGCCTAAAGTGCCTGTATCTAAAACAGTGGGGCGAAAAGGCTTTTGATGGTGTTTTTCTTCGGGGTTTGGAGTAAGCTTATTGATTTAGGAGCTCTTGTTGTACATTGGATGAAGTGGACAGATGCTGAAACACCTTGTACTGTTTTGCAGGGTTGCTAATTGAAGTCTTAGCTGCATAGTTAAAGTAGCAATATCCACTACTGCAATATGGCTTACTCTAGTTTTTTGGAAAGAATAATTTTTTTCTGGTGTACTTTCATTTAGATTTGTTAACAAAAAAGGATAGACACATCATCTTTAAAAAGGAAAAACACACCCACATTATAAAGTTTCTATTAAATTGCTCACTAAGCCTTCAGGTACAGTAGAAAGAAACTGATGCTGTAAAGGGAACAGAGTCATGACATATCATTTTATTTCAGCTAGAAAAATGTGTCCTTGCTTGGAGCAGAAGCTGCTTCCCTGATGAGGCCATGGTCTGGTTGTGTGGCTGGAAAAATGAAACACAGTCTGACTGGAGATATTGTCAAACCCATCGAGGTTAAGCACTCTTTGCCCCAGGCGAATTCCCTTGTTTATATGAGCCACTACAGCTAGGCTGTAAAATGCAGGTCTCCAAGCAAAGCTGGCGTAGTAACCACAGGTGGTAACTTAAATTTCATGAATTAAATCCTGCATTTTCAGTCCTTAGAAAAAAGAATGTGAAGTAAATTCCTCCCTATCTTGCCTATGACTCATATAAATGCATCATACTTCTTGAAGCAGATATTCAAAGTCTTCAGCCAAACCCTTGCATATTGGTGCCTTAATTAAATCAGTTTATTTTGTAGGTTAATAGCTTATACCATACCCACCAGTATGATCAATTTTTTTTTCAAACGGCTGAATGAGATCTGACATTAAAGGAATATTCTGTTCTAGAATGAAGTTTTTTTTAAAATCTCTAAATCAAATAACGGTCCAGTTTAAAGGACTAATTTCAGATTCACTGAGCCAATAGCAAAGATTTAAATTTAAATAGTGAGAAAATCATTATTCTGGGTGTTTCGTATAGATTTAGCAGTATTTCATTGATTTACAGAAATAATTCCCTGGGTTGGTACAGATCGACTGTAGTTATCTGGTCACCTCTGACTACACATTTTTACCAGAAGGATATCCTGAATTTTACTCCAAAATGCTTTGGAGTCACCTAATTCATTTGTGATCTTCCCAGGATAGTAGGGAAAGCAGCAGATAAGTATTAGCTGAGAGACCTGAGCCATGTCACCCCGGGATAATGGAAAGATAGCATATTATATGAGATATCATCTCAAAAAAAAAAAGAATTTTAGGAGCTGGTATTTCACACATGATATGTAAAGTGCTTCAATGGGAGTTTACTTGGCATTTGCTTTTATTCTCACATCAATTCTTTTTGACTCACAGATTTGTTTGGATGCTTCTGAGCAAAATCAGATTTTCTAAAAGACAACTCCTATGCAAAAATCAGATTACAGAAGAGATTAATATGGTATCATGCATTGCAGAAGAGAAGGAAATTTAGGAAATAAAAGGTAAAATACAGCCTCTCAGGATCTGAAGCAATGGAATGGATGAGGAAGAGAAACACAGGCAAGCCCTTCCTTGGAGGAGGCAGGGTGCAGTTCAGTCAGTCAGGGTTAGGTGAGCCCATGCTTGTTTCGGCAGCTGCAAAACTTTAGGGAAAGCCTGCAGTCTCAGTGTACTCACTCTTCTGGGCTTGAAGGGGCTGAAAGGGGGGAACTTGGTTCTGCTGATGAGGTGTGCTCAGCTCCAATGACTTGCAGCAGTTAAACAGCAGAACTGGTGAAGGACAAACTGAGTCAAAGCTATTTTGCAGGGCTTTCCGCAGTGGTCCAGCATCATCACCTGCTTTCCCCTTGCCCACAGGGAGTGTGCAGGCTCAGAAAAGGAGCACGGCCTATCGAAATAATAGATCCCTAAGCACTTCTCCTGCCTCTCATATTTCTCTGTGCATCTCTGGTACTCCATCTTCCATCTCATCAGAGGCATGCTGCACTCACCTCTAGAGCACCTGGGTGCACAGCCTGAAAGGATGGAGGTTAAGTGTGGGCTCTGAGCTGGCTGGTGCAAATAAGCAGAAACAGAAATACTGGGAGGCCAATTTACATGAGTGCCTCCTGTGTCCAGATTAATGTGCTTCACCCAAAAGATATAAGGACAAACCTGTTTTTCCAAGTAGGTGATCCCTTACTGGGGGAACTTTTGCACTGCAGCTTTTCTGCTATGAGTATCAGATTACTGGAAGTGTCTGCTTCAAATTCCTGATTGACACTGTGCTGACTGGATAACTTTTGTTCCTGAGCTACTTCTGAAGAAACTACATTTTCCAAAAATGTCCCCACATCCAGTCCCCATGCCTTATTAGCAACCAGGGCTTCCCAGGATACTGATCCTTGACCCCAAATGCCCTGAAGACTCTGACGTCTCTGCTGGCCCCTGGAAGAGCTGGTTCACACTGTTGTCAATGGGGAACAGCAGGGAGGGTGGTGTGTGGGCTGTGGTGCTCAACGTGGAGTTTCAAAGTGCATTGAGTTGGCAGCGGCCCTCAGGTTGTGACCAGAATGCTCATCCCCTCCAGTGCACAACACCTGTGATCCAACCTCTCACTGCCCAGGAGCCCTGGTGGTGCTGGTCACTATGGAACCTCAGCTAAGTCGTGGACAGTGCCTGCTTTTAAGATTTCAAAGCTTGCTGTGCCTCTCTTCATCGTGAGATCATTGACTTGGGATTCTCTTAGTGAGAAATTTCCTGATGTGAATCTGTGGAGCAAACTTACAAGGGTTGTCTGAGGGCTGCAGGAGAACATTTTCGGAGACATCAGCCCTAAATGGTTATTTCTACAGTTTTGAGCACTTCATTGTGAGGGGCATGACAAAGATGGAGTACAAACCGTCTGACCTTTTTTTGGTTCATATGAAGGACCTCACCTGGGGTTTTGTACCTGATCAGTTTTAAAAAATAATGGCAGTCACCCAAAATACTTTTTTTCATCTAAAAATGACAATATTTTTATTGTCAACATTTCCCAACTGTTTTCAGTACAGGCAGCCTGGCACTCTCATAGGATACTGAACTAAATCTCTAAGACTCCACGGGTGACAGATAAGTGTTGTTGTTAATTATATTAAATACGGGGGGAGGAGGAGGATGATGAACACCGGCTTGAAATGACTTGCTAATGTCTGTGGGTTTCTGTGAGAGATGTTAGCAGAACTGGAACGATAAAAGTGGTTTGAGCACTAGACAGGGGACCACAGAAGCTGCCCAGGACACTTGCTGGGTATCCCAGAGCAAAGCCACATCAGCTTTATAAAAGACACAGCTTCATAAAGGGCTTTCAGACTAATGTGGAAAGCAATCTAAGGCTTAAATGGTATTAGTGGTCTGATGCAAGGTGGTTTGTGCATCATCAGACATGAGGAATGGTAACCACAAATCTTTTTATGAAATTTGTCATAAAATTTATTGTCAAATGTATTTTCACAGCAAGACTCCACAATGTTTTCAGAAAGATTCTTTTCCCCATGCTGACAGCAGGGATGGGAGAATAAGCTCTTAAATGCTGTGTTTCTTGAGACAACTTTTCTTGTCCTTAATGCAGAATAACTCTGCAGCCTAACTGGGAGATTGTCCCCAAAGGGTTGCCTCTCCATGCTCAGAATAGCTTGAACATCATGCTGTTTCCTATGTTTTCTCAGCCTTAACCTGGGCTGCTTTGTCTCTTTGCTCTGTAAACATAATTTTGATCATTTCAAAAGATGAGATATTTAGTGGAAATGCTTTCAAATTGCATGCTGATGAAGAACAGAGACATAGCAAAGTGTGGGTATAGTGAGCTCCAGCCACTGAAAACTGGTGTGATTTTGAGATCAGAATTCAGCCCCGTCCTGATTGATGTGAAAGTTAGACTGTGGAGTCCTGTTCTTCATAGGATATCTGGTTTTATCACAATGCTTTGTTGTCCTCCCTTAAAAGGTTGCCTAGACTTTCAAAATCAGAATTGCCAGGTTGGACCAGACTGTGTTTATGTTTCTTTTGGGTGGGAAGGGGAAGGTGCTCAGCAGTCCATCTACAGATTGGGTTTTGTATTGATTTAAGGCCATGGGAGCAGCTTGCTCATTCACTGACGCATTTGTAATTATTGCAGCCCCTCTGATTTGAATTAGAAAAGGTTTTGTGTCTTTAGTTTCCAAGTCCTGACTTCTAGTGGGTAAAACATCAGTGAAAGCTGAGTGAAGGAAAATTCTTCAGCATATGGAGTACTTCCATAGCTGAATCTGCTGCTTCAGTTTTGAGAGAGCCCTCACGAAACCCTGCGAGTGCATGTCAGTTTTTGTGTGTGGGTATGATTGATGGCACTCCAGGTTTTGCCCCAGGCTATACCCAGGCCTCTGGCAAGCGATGCTGGTAGTGAAGTTTCCAGTGCTGCTGTAATGTGTTATTTAGATTACAGTAGAGCAAAAAACCTGGACCATTTCACAATCAGAGGCATAATCCTTTCCCCCCAAAGCTCACAAACCTTAAAACAAATACTGCCTGGGGAGACACTCTGGCACTGTATTAAATATCCTTGTTGAGAAAATGTTTCTTACAATTGTGGCCTTCCTAATAGGCACCATGGGTAGTATCAACACAAAGATATCTGTATTACATGGTTTGACCTGCTTTAACCTCAGCCAGTCTCCTGGAGATTTAGAAAATATCTGTTCCATACAAAGGTCTTGGCTTTCAGGCAAAGTAGAAGAGGTTTGTTTAGAGTCCCAGCTTTGTGAGAGGAGATGTTATACTTTTTGTGGGTGAAAGTCATCCCACTGAGGCTGTCTGAAAGCCTCTGGATCCATGTCATCAGCACGTAAACTGCTGATTTTGTTTGCAAAAATAAATTACTCCCCAAGTATCTACACTTAAGACTTCCACAGATGAACTGTGCTCAGGGAATAAGGATATTTTGGGAAAGAGTGTATATTGTTCATATTGTTTCCTTTAGGGGAAAAAAGGTATGGTCTTTTAACTTTTAGCTGTTGTGGAATGTTTAATCAAATCTTAATGAAAACTAGAACCCGCATTTTGCAGGTTTTTACATCCTTTAATTTCCCTCCCGCCCCCTCCCTTGGAGGAGTTTAAGTCTGTCAGCAATTTAAGTGGGATTTAGATCAACCTCTGAGCAGTTAAGTGGTAAGGAGATTTCCACAAGGTCACTTGGTTCCGCTCCCACATGTGGAAGGATGAGGTTATTGGGGGGGAATGGTTACAAGTGGCGATGGAGGCGAGTTCCCCCGTGCTGGCACGGCAGCAGAGCAGAGCTCCAGCCTCCTCTGTTCCCCTGTGTCCCCGCAGAAAGGTGCCTCCCGCCCCGCAGTGGGTGCGCAGCCGTGACCCACCCTGCCCGCGGCGGCTGCAGGACGGCTCCTTCTGCAGAGCTGCCCACGGGGCCATCCCTGCCGCTTCAGAAACGCGGGTGAGGCATCGGCAGAGGAAGTTTAATTAGGCACCTTTTGTTTCTTGATTTCTGCAAGAGCTGGAGCCGCTCGGCCGGGCTGCAGGGCTGCCAGGCTCCCCGCGTCGGATGCGGGGAGAGGTGGCTGTGTTGCTATGGCACTGGAGGTGTCTCCAAACCCCACGGCTCTGGCAGCTGAACCGGCTCCCAGCAGCACGTCCTCATTGCGGCTGTGCAGCAACAAAACAAATATTCGGAGATTTCCATAAAGGCTGTAATCAAAGGAGCATCCCTTGCTTTTTAATATGTGCTGAATGGGTTCATTTGTAAGCTTATTACGACTTCAGAGAGAGAAGCTATTAGGATGATCATTAGCTGCCTGTGCAAATAACAAGGAAAACCGTGGCGTGTTCCAGAATAACCCCCTTTTAAAGGTCTGCACTTTCAAATGCATTAACAATAACCAGCCGTGCTGCATTTCATGGTCCCCATGCCATGAGTAAGGACAAAAGAGAAAGGAGAAGGGGACCGTGAACTGCATGCTTTCAAAATAAGTTCAGATGGAGAGAAAAATGAGGTGCTAAGAGAGCAGCAAATTCACTAGCATGACATTGTGTGTATTGATGCAGTATCTGTTATCCATTGGGAAAGCAAAAGCAGCTGGGAGCCAGCCTTCGAGTCTTGGCTCATATCTCACTTAGTCCCTCTACTCCTGTCATCTACGTATGAATTGTGCTTGGGGTCCTTTGTCTGCCTGGAACCTGATGGTTGCTGGAGCACTTAGATTATACATCTTATGGAGAAAGAGAGAACTTTTAGAAGAAACATGTATGCCAAGATTATGGGATTTATTTACTCTCAGTTATTTTCCTGCAGAATATCTGACACTCTCTTGTGGGCTGTGCCCATGGTTCTCTCTCTAAATCTGAAATCAAAAATATCTGTAGCAAAAGATGTTGAATAGTTGGGTGTTTCTACCTTAATTGGGACAGGTGTGGTTGAGATCAGTCACATTTTCCTTTCAAACCACATTGGCTGCAATTTTATGTGTTAGAGTAAGTTAAAGGTGCTGATTACAGTGAAACTCAGTTTAGATTTGCACATGGAATATTTATGAGATGTGTACCAATTTGACTATAAGCAGGGTAACTTAGACTTCAGGTCTGTCTCTCTTTCCTAGGTAGTCTCTCTTTCCTAGGTAATTTCTCATGTCTTTTGCTGCATTCAAGTTTTCCTGCACACCTAAATCTTGTGAAATGTATTTCCTATGCTATCCTATTGTGTTTAGATTCCATAACACTTTTAACATTCTTGTTAAAAACATTTAAAAATGGCCAGAAGCAGATAAATAACGTCGCTTCTCAGATTTCCAGAAATATTATTTTCTGGTTTATTTAGTATTATTGAGATCCCTCATTTGAGATCTGTTTTTCTTAGAGACTCTTTTTCCTAGCCTTTACTTTTCTAGACAGACTAAACTGACTGTTTTGTTTTTGTATCTGTGTAGGCTCTTACATTGAACAGAGAATTTTGTTACTTTTCTGGGGTTTGGGGCTTTTTTTATGGTTTTGGTTTTGTGGGGGGTTGTTTGTTTGTTTGTATCTTTTTGTTGTTGTTGTTTGGGGGGGTTTGGCACAATATTTAATGCATTCAACATTCTGTTTGGGATTTCTTTTTTAAAAGGAATTAAATTTATTTCTTTCCCAATTAAATGATCCTAAACAGTGGGTTAGTTTTTCCACACCTCTGCCTTATGATGAAACACTGAGAATAAACACAATAAAAAGAAGTTAAGCTATTGATCTGCAGCTCCATTCTGTGTTAGAACAGATGATACAAGCAGGGATTTCAAATTCCCTTGCCCATGGCCCCTTGCCTCTGCCTCTGCTCAGACAGTCTGGGGCTTCTTTTTCTTGCAAAGGACATCAACATCATCATCTTTTTGATAGGATGAGGCCCTGTGGCTAGTAGTAATCCCTTTTGGTAACATCCTTACTTTAAAATAATTTTTCTTCTCTGCCTTGTTTCCCTCAAGCCTGCAAAGTACCAGGAAAATTCTTAAAATATTGAAAATCATGGTCTGAGGAGGACAGGGTTGCCACAGCAACTGTCCAGTGTTCCTGAGATTTATTCCTGCATCTCTCAAAACCATCACTAGTGCCACAAACTGCTGAGGCATTTTCTGCAAACAAAATGGGGCTATAGGAAAAGAGAACAGAAAAGAGCACCGAGGAGCCAGTTGTTGTAAAGGTGAGATGTGTCAGGCTCAGGGAAAAAGTGGCAGGCATTTAGACTTTGTGTTAAATCCCCTCAGCGTCTGGAATGCTGTGCAAGCGCATGGAGTACTTCAACACTCGACGGTATCTGACATGACAGTGGATAATGTCACTTGGCTTCTGTTGCAATTCCATGATCCACTCAGGAGGGTGACATTTATTCCATCCAGAAGGGAAATACTTTCAGAAATAGCAGGCCAAAGTTAGCTGCCTCCCTTTTTGTCTGCTAAATAACAGCTTTCTGGGACAGAAGACGCTGGCAAAGAGTGCAACTTCTCAGCCAGAAGCCATCAGCTTTTCCATGGGTTTGGGACTGGTCTCAGTATGGACTGGTGAGCAGAGAGCTATATTGAGGGTCAGGAGGTTTAGCACATCCATTCCCCTTTTAACCCTGGTTTTCTCATCTAATAAACAAAATTAATGTTGTTATATTATCAGTGCATGTAATCTCTGGGTCATCCGCTTAGAAAGGCAGACAATCGGTACCATATGGTTCCATTGTACTGTGGTTGATACGAGGGAAAATACACCTGTGAGCTATCTGAGGACTTTTTTTTAAAGGAACAGAACTTAAAAGAATCGCAGGCTATCAGATGTTTTGGTTCTGTATGCAGGATCTTCTTTTCTGAGACGGCTGGTGCCTGTGTGTGAGAAAGAGCCAGATGTGATTACCTATGGAACTTTGCTTGGGAAGGGGCCAAAGTGAGCAGGCAGTTCATGTTTCGAACGGTGCAGTGTGCACATTTGCACCAGCTGAAATGGAATGGTCTGTGGCCTGAAGCCATGCTGGCACTTCAAACACATAATCTAGCACTTTTCAAAACGTTACAACATTTAGAATTGGTTCAGCTCTGGGACTTCTGAATTTCCATTCTGAATGTCTGTGCATGTGTGGGAGATTTTACCTCCATATGATCTCATGTGTTCTATGAACACATTGCGTAAAGTTGCAAATATAAAACAGAGGGTAAGAGTTGTATTAGTAGTTTTTTTGCAAAGCTGGCATTATTTATATGAAAATTTAGGGGGTTCGGTTCAGCCCTCTTGTTCCTTCTGTGTGAGACTGATGTGCTCTTATGCACACAGACTTTTGGTGGCAGAAATGCGTTCTTGTTAAAAGCAATCAGGATGAGATGGGACCCAGTTGCTCTGCTTGTGTAGGAAACTTAGGGTAGTTTTGGAGGCAGCTCCGATTCATTTAAACACTGTCACAAGCCTCATATGCTTTTAGTGTTATAAAAACCAATCAGGTTACTGTTTGAAGGTATAAGATCCCCCTAAGGACTTTGCTCACTCAACTGTACAGAGGAATTAAATGCTCTGAGGCAGTGCAACAGCCTCATTCACTCCAGTGTTGCAAGGCAAGGCAGTCAGGGCTGGTAAATGGGCCCATGTTACAGTGACATTAGCATTTTAATGCAACTAAAGAGGAGGTAGATTGACTGTAATTTAGTATCCAGTTGCATGGCCTTGAGCAGGTCTCCTCACGGCTGCTCCACAGGGGCCGATTACACTTACACAGTGCACTTTGGGACCTAATTGGATTTACGTGTGGTAATGTAGTTGTGTTGTGGCAATGATTCTGCTGCACAAGTGCTATGAAATTCCAGAACAATTAGTTATTTATGTAGGAGCAACAGTTACAGGATAACACATGGGGCTGACAGCTTGTGCCAAGGTCCAGTTCTAAAGCAAAAAGTGTTTTACGTTTTTCCTGAAGCCATTGCAAGGAAATGAAATTATTCTGATCCTGCTTCCACAAAGATGTTTCTCCTCACCCTTCACTGTGTAAGCACTCACCTGATGTAGAGATCCAGCAGGACATGACTTCTGTCTTCAGCTTCTCCTTCGATTTAATGTACGGGCTGGCATGTGTTTAACTGGCTCTCAACCCTGCAAATGTGGTGAGCACAGAGGGCTGGCAGTAGCTGGAAGCCCTTGTGAAGCAGGACACTTATAAGGGGTTCATCTGGTGGCCCTTCTTGCTCTAGTCAACATGCTGAAGGCTGGATTTCTCACAAAGACAGGGCTTGATTCTTCATCCTGCACACTCCATTCATTTCTTGGTTCACTCACTGCCTGCTGTGTCTGTATCAGCCTCTCTCTGCCCCATCCCTCTTTGCTCTGGAGCTCTGACTGTCTTTCTTGCAGCATAATACCAGCAGGAGGCACATGTTTAGCTGCTTTTTGTTCATCAAAGCCTTCTCCTCAAAGGGCTGCAATGTGAATGTGAAGAGAAACCAGCGCCAAGGAGAGTTGATGTGGTGGCTGTGGACAATGTGCCAGCCACAGCTGGCCAGCCCAAGGATGAGGCTTGGCCTCAGCTGCTGTTCCAGCTCCTACTGTGCTTCCCCAGAGACTGTAATTAAAGGCATCAGCTTGCTGGAGTCACAATTAGGCATGGTGGGTTTGCACTTCGTGCAATTCTCCCTAATGACAAAATCGTAGCTATTAACCAAAGAGAATCTGTTTGGCAGGGACTTCCTCCCCTTTAAGGCCACAAAGTAAGGTGGAACATTGCTGCTGTTTGGCACCAAATGCAGTCTTTCATCCCTTCTGACACAGTACCTGCTGGTATCTACTGAAGCATTTAAACTCTTCTTCTCCGGGGTGCTGTAATTTCTTTAAAATATTGTGACTTATGATGGATAAAAAAATAAAATTCCTCTCCCACGCAGACCTCTGAGGGCTTGTGGGGATGTAATTATATGCACACACAGTAGGAGCAGGAATCCTATCATTCTGGTTATTTTCTTAATGATAGGTTTGTATAGCACAGCATCATCTCTTCTTCAAAATTAGAACCATCTTCTCTTGGCAGCATCTATCCTAAGACAGCAGCATCATGGGACAGACTGGACAGCTGAAGAAATTGTCTCTCAATTACACATGAAAAACACAGGAAGAAGTGTCCCTACACACCAAAGAAATAGTTATGAAGGTCAGCGTGGGCACTGGGCTCTGACTGCCGAACAGGAGCTCTGCTGTGAGGCACTGTCCCTTGTCCTGGCTGTACACTCTCCAAAGCCCTCTTTGGACGTGCTGAACCTGCTGCAGCCATCTCCCAGCCAGTCACACAGCACCCTCTGAACTTTGGCACCAGTGGGAAGTGGGGCAGCCCTTGTGCCCAGCATTGTAATGTAGGGCAGTTCAGCCACCGCTCGGCTCGTGCCTTCAGCACTACACAGCAGAGACAGGTGGATTGGAAAGATATGTTTGTACCCTCCAGATTTCAGAGGGGAAGCCATCCCTGCTCTTCATCTAGAGATGTAGGTTTACAGTGACAGAGGAAGGACATTAAATGTGAGGGATTAATGCAAAACAAAAGGTCTATGAATATTCATTATATGTTTTATATTGTAATAGTTTCAGCCACCTTGAAACTCCTTGTTCGCTTCCTGCCAACAACAAACGATAGACTTTTACTCACAGAAGTCTTAATGGGAGGCAATTTTCAAAGGCGCATTTACAAATGTTTGTGGGAAACAGATGTTAAATGCACCCACTCCAGAAGTCATGATGAAATGCTGGCAGTGAGAGAGCAGGGAGAGACCCAGGTGACTTATCTGGTGCCTCACAGGGAAGAAGCAGCTCCAGGAAAGCTGCGAGAGTGCCAAAACCATTTGTGAAGGATGAGTGAGTTACAGTGGACTCTTATGCTGTGGGGTGCTCTGTGAAGGGTTAAAGACTGCCCCTTCCCCACAGGCCCTGCAATATGGGGTTGGGGCTGTGCCAGATAGGTGAAAAAAGCAATCTAGGAGAGGGTGCCCTGAGAAAGCAAAAGTCAAACATGCTTGCCTTGCAGGTTAGTCTGTAGTCTCACCTCACCCTTGCCTAGTCAAAGGCTGTCATCAGCATTGTGTGGGCAGAAATTAAAACTTACTGAGAAAATTGTGATTGTTAGCTTGAGGGCAGTGGCAGTCTACACCTGAGTGCCTCTGCCTGCACCCATATATCCAATGCCTTTGGGTGGACAGGGCTTTGCTGTTCCTCTCTGTCATTGCTTCCCAGGCAGTGACAACGAGGCAGAGGGGGAGGAAATAGTTTGCTAAGCTTGGCATGACAGCTGGCTGGAACAACGAGGGATAGCACCCAACATTTCACGCTGCTGCTCCTAATGGCTGGGCTTCCCAAAGATGCATTCCATCTTCCTTCCTGCCTTTTCCATTTTCCCAGTAAATGGGCTGTAAAGTCACAGCAGATTAAAGTTTGTCTAAAGCTCCTATAAAATATTGAAGGTGCAGCTGGTATTAATCTAGTCCTCTTATGGTATGAAGTGCAAGTGTAATGGGGCTATAGATTTACGTGTGGTCTGTGGGCATTTAAAACACCCCAAAGATTGTTAAAGAGATTCTGAGGAACTGAATCACTCACTGGGTATTAAAAGCTCTTCATTAATGCTAATGAACACTAAATTAAGGTGGCAATTAGACTGAAAATATTCATCGGGATGTTGTGTTTTAATAAATTGTGTATTTAAGATGATTACATTTTACTGACTTCTTCAGTAATTGCATATGTTTCTCTTACAGGACAAGCTTGGATAGAAGGAGATACATGGGACACACAGACAATTAAACACTGGAAGAGGCACCGTGCTTCAAGTCCCAAGATTAGTAAAGGTGAGTGCTGTTAATGGCTTGCTCTTCCTGTATGCCAGGTACTTTCTCTCTGTCCCTGTCGAGGCAGATTAAGGGTAGCTATGGTGTGCTGGAGTGGGTAAGAAATACACAGCTCATCTGCCACTCTATCCCCAGCAAGGTACTGCAGAAAGTCCTTATCCTTCCTTGTGAAACTCCTTATGAAACTTCCCCTAATCTCTATTGTATCTAGAGGAGTAGACTGTCTGAAAATAATACTCTGGGAGGATTTTCTGGAAGGCCCTTCCTGTTAGATATATTCTCTTAGGAGATACCACCTAAAGTGGTGGTTTAAAGTTGAATACTGCTTGCAGATAGTGAACACAGGAATCCTCTTATGGGAGATGTACTTGGGAAGGAAGGCAAGCATGCTGAGCCAAGCCTCCACACCTGCAAGCCAAAGGGTGGCCTGCCACACTGCTGGGGAGAGGACACAATGGAGCAAAGCCAAGTGGTGGTGATCCTTTGCCACTGGCACAGCTTAGAGTTTCAGGGATATTTCCAATGGCATCTTACCTGGGACAGCCTCTAGAAATCAATACATTTACTTGAAAGAGGATCTATTCCATATTTTCTAATACCTTTAAAGGCTGCCTGGCATTGGTTCTGGAGAACTTCAAACACGTCTTCTGCTTTTCCTGGCTACATTGTGCATGAATATGAAAGCAAGTGTGAGTTGGCATCATTTGCTCCTCAAACCACAGGCTAATATTTTGTAGGAAGTACTACAGAACTGGTTCTTAGGTTTTAGAGGAAGTAGCAGTTCAGCATCAGTTCAGTGGACAAGTTCTTCTTCCTGTATGTTGACAGCAAAGAGATATTTATGTTAAAAGAAGATATACATGGATCATGTGATAGAAGATCAGTGACTGAAAAAGTGATTTGCATGAGGGTTGGTCAAGAGGACCTGTAGACATGTCTCAGTCTCAGTTATTCTGTATTTTCTATCAAGTACTTGAGATGGGAAGGCTTTGATGAGCAATTGAGCAATCTGTCTGAATGTTATGTGCTGAAACATGAATTATCTGCCGTGGTATGTTAGGAGTGGGCAAAGAAAATGGTTCACGCACTTGTTTTCAGTAGGAGGTAGGAGTGATAAGATATGAAAGATGTGAGGGTTGAGACTGGTAGAGATAAGATGCCCCTGACAGTTCTGATAGACTGGCACATCCATGAGATACTCTTGTTCCACTTGCCACCAGGTAACTCAGACACACTTTGGGCAGCTGTTTTGAAAAATCTTTTCACCAGGGAGGGCCATCAAACACTGGAAGAGGTGTCCATAGAGATGGGGGAATCAGTCCTTGGATGTAGCATGCCAAGATAAGTGCTAATATGGTCGATGGCAAAGAGGCAGGAAGGGTCTTTGAGTCCATAGAGATGATTATTCCAGCCATGCTTGTGGAGGGTTCAGTGACAAACACCAGACTCATGGGAAGGTCCAGGGTTAAGTGTGGGGTGGTAGGGGTGGAGAGAGCACCAGGGGCCAACCATCATGGGGACAGTACAAAGGTGGGGTTAGAGTATGGGAGCCAATGGGGAAATAAAGGGGGGTGGCTGAGGAACAGAGGTCTGTGGGGGGGACCAACCTAGCTGAAGGAGGGAGCAGAGCAGGGGTACACAGCATAACAGAACAGGGCATCCTTGAGAGAAGCCTCTTGTGCCCCCTAACCTGGGGAATGCCCCTCAGGGTCCCCTCTTCCCAGCGGGGCTCCCACACTTGGAGATATTCAAAACTTAACTAATGTGACCCTAAGCAGTGTGCTCTAACTTTGAGGTTGGGTCAGATTTGGAATTGGCCCACGTTGGAGGCAGTAGGTGTTTGTAGTCTGTGACATGCAGAGGTCCTGTCCAACCTAAGTTTTTCAGTGATTCCATCATCAAAACAAAAGTAAAGGAGCAATCAAACCCAAATATGGGTTTCAATCCAGTGTTAAAAGGAAATGGGGCTTGATGGAAATGTCAGTGGGAGCAAAGAGAAAATTGGAAGCTTTTTTGAGGGGTGTGGTTGAACAGCTGCCTTTCAAGGCAGCTGCAAGGCATGCAAAGCAAATGACAGAAGGAAGGAAGTGGCTGGAGAACAAAAAAATGCATTGCATTAAAAAACTAGATTTTATTCCTAACCGATTACAGCAGCTGGGCTGTGTTTCCTGGCTACACTGCTGGGGACTTTTAGCCTCCCCATCACTTTGCAAGATAAAATTCATGGGAGATACAAGGGAAAGACAAATGTCGAATAATGTGCCTAAGAAAAAGCTGAACATTTATAGCTACATTTCAGACAAAAACAAATGCATCTCATATGTCTCACAGGTCTGAGATGGGACAAGCCAGGGAGAGCGTCTGTCAGCCGCTGTCTTCTGCAGTTCTGACTGTTAGTGTTTGCTTAGCATTAAATGTCTCCTGCAGAGAAGAACTTAATCTCTCACAGATTTGGGGCCTGGAGGAGGGGAGTGAAGGTATTTTTAAAAGGTAGATTAAGACATATGCATTCAGTTTTTATCACACTTGTATCAGTGTGTAGTAGGAGTAACTCAAGATAATTTGCATTTTGTGTGTATGGCTTAAAAAGAAAAGTAGAAGGAAAGCCCATCTCTGTGGGTCAGGATTTTCCTTTAATGTCAGTTATTTTAGCCATGAAGCCTGTCATCAGGGACTCCAGGTACCTTCAGTTAATTAGCAAGGCAGTAGCTGGCAGAAATGCATTCATAATGACATTATTTGTAAGTCATATCAACTGCATTTTGCTTGCATGGTCTGTAAATAGCATTACTTACGTACCCATCAAAGTCTGGAGCGCCACTGCAGATATGAGCTAGATGGTATTAAATGCTGG
Source organism: Vireo altiloquus (assembly GCA_013396875.1). Classification (NCBI taxonomy): domain Eukaryota; kingdom Metazoa; phylum Chordata; class Aves; order Passeriformes; family Vireonidae; genus Vireo; species Vireo altiloquus. Next base: position 141,184 of record VZRF01010836.1, read on the forward strand.
AGTGCCCAAGCTCTGACACCAAAGTATTTTAAGTGCCTCATAAGAGATCAGATCATGCTTATGGTTGATTTGCCCTGTTGAATCAGGGCAATCACAGGATCCAAAGGGTGGCCTTGCATGTGCTGTTAGGAAATCTGGGTACCCAGCAGAAACTGGAAAGTGTGTGTTGTGCTTGTATGTGTGGGTCTCAAAGTTCTGAGTTCCAGCAGTGCAACAGCTGCTCAGAGCTCTTGTTTCTCAGGAGATCAGGTCAGTGGGCTGGCATTTTTTGGAAGCTTGCACTGAGTTCTTCTGATGTGGAAACTCTAATATGCTTTATTCTTAGTTTTACCAGCCCAGACCTCACATTATTGCCCCTGAGCTTCATTTGCACATCCTGAGTAGAAGAATTTTGGAATCTGAAAGCCCCAGATGGTGTGGTCTTGAGCTGAAGCGCAGCACAATGAGTAGAGCTGCATTTAGTTGTTGCTTTGCTGTGTGCGGCAAAGTGTGGTGGGTTTGGAAATTACAATCTGAGCCCAGAACCACTGCTGGGGACAGTTTTGTGCCCAAGCAAAGAAGAAGGGAGCCCTTGTTTGTCAAAGCTGAGCGTGCAAGTGTTCGCGCTACTCCCAGGTTATTGTGACTTCCAGGTTCTTCCAGACAGTAAAGTTTTCAAGATCTGATTGCGCAATGGATTTACAATCTCCATTCTCTGCTTATGACTGGAAAACATTTTAACATACTGAGTGGATGGGCAGGCAGGAGCAATGCAAAGAATCATAGCCTATGTTTGTCTTTGAAAATAAACGTGGACCTGTGTTCAGCTCATGTAAATCAGAGCAGTTCCAGGGGAGCTTGCTCACCTTACAGAGGGAGCAGTTCCAGACTTGGAAAGGAAAGTGAGGCAGGAATGTCATTTATCAATGATACAAAGCAGCAAGACAGTATCAGGCTTAGGAGCTGCTGCTTCTTGGACCACAGGCATTGTTTTCCCTGTGGGTGACTGTAGCAGGGTGTGGGAATGATGTATAGTGGCACAACAAGGCTAAACTGTTTTGGGTTGTTGTTTGGCTTTTTTTTTTTTTTTTACAAAGGCTACTATAGTATGGATCACACAGGAGGGTGCTCAAGGCAGCAGGAGTTTGAAATTTCTCAGATAACTTTAAGACTTCAGTTAATATACTAAGATTTAGCCATCCTTTCTTTCATTTGAGCATGAATTTTTAGTGTGGTGATGGGAACATCTAGGTGACACTAACTGTGGGACTCTTTAAACCCCAGTATCCTATTGATTTGTCAGTATTTTCATATCCCCCTCTAGTGTCCAACTCATGTGTTAGTGGAGCTGAAGCCTCACCTTTCCCCTGAAATGGAAGAATTCCCTGCCCGCCTCCTTAGCCTTCTGGACTTCAAGATCTCTTTTCTCTGTGAGATTGGCAGACATGGATTTAAACAGTGTCAGGAAGCTGTGGGCATTTCCTGCAGGCCCACATCAGAGCTTTGTGCCCTACCCCATCTCCTGCAGTCACCGTCTTGTCTTTGAATCTCTCTGGGCAGAACAGTTATGTATCAGAAGCATAAGAAAATAAATGTTATAAAGAAAAAAGTATTGCCCTCGCACCCAGGTTTAGATTCAGGTTTGTGTTTCTCCAGGAGCGAGGTGGATCTTCTCAGGATTCCTCGAGCAGAGGGGGTTCCCTGGGCAGTACCCAGCCAGCAGAGGCACACTGCCCCAGGTGCAGGTAGATGCCAAGGGAAAGAAGCTTCATGTCCACATGAGCGTCTGTGTCACACCATTTGTGTCTCAGCCTGTTTTGTCACTAAGAAGGAATTGATCTGATTTTAAATCAAATGAAAGCGGTGCACCAAACACACACTATGAAACAAAAATCTGCCTCTTACCTCAGGCAGCCCTGTGCTGGGAGCTCTGCCTGCCATGGGTTTTCTCAGCTCTTTGGCTAAAGTGGAGCAGTTCCTATGGTCACAGAGGAAAGCACCTCGTGAGGCTCTACACTGCTCACAGATTTTGTGGTTTAAAAGAAACTATGGAGTGAGAGGCAGTTTTATTTCCGGACTGGTGAAAATCTTCGATAATTTCTGTTTTTTCTTTTAAGTGAATTAAATGGACTTTGCTAACACAGCCTATCATTAGATGCAGGTCTGTTCAGGGAATGGCATTTGCAGTGGAGAAAGGGAATGAGATGCATTAAGAAGCATGTGGGCTTTGGGAAGGTTCCTCTAGGGGGGCCAAGCAAACCTGTGCCTCTGTTTGCAAATGTACAGATCCATCTGTGCCATGACTGCATTGTTCTCTGTTTCAGTGGAAGTTTCACCATTTCATGTATTTATTTGTCAGTCCCTCTAGGGTACTTGGTGATATAATGGCATATTAGGAAACACAGTCACTTTGTTAAACAGCAAGCAGGAACTTTCCTCCAGTGTAGGCTCACCTGGTCAAAATTTATTGCTGGTGTTCCAATAGAAGCATTGCCCTAGCAGTTGTCTAAATCCAAAATTGAGTTTCAGAACAGGTTAAAACTCCTTAGCACTTTCTCCTGGCCTAAAAAGCTTTCCAATGTTGATCCATGGGTTCTTCTTGCAAAACACCTGTGCAGGGTGGGCCGTAGAGCGGCAGGACTTCAGTGGCACAGGAAAATCTCATGCTGCCTGGCAAGGAGGTGTTCTGCCTCAGGCTCAGTAACCATGTGAGGATGTTCTCCTTGGGCCCTGCCATGTCCAGGCACTGCTGTCATTCCAAGCCCAAATGTCTACAAGCTTTTCTGAAGCCATTGTGCATGTTTGTGTGGCTTTCATTCTGTAGAGGAAGCTTATATGAAGATAGCTGTCCCCAACACATTTTGTGTGTCTTCTAACTGGGTACACCTTGTTCTGGCTCCCATTTCAATATGACCTTTTCTCAGTGTGAAATGAACAGGCAAATTCTGTGATTCTCAGACTTTACAAGCTTTAAGGAGTGGGGAAAAAAAATTCTTCATGTGCAGAAGGGGTATTTTTTCCCCAGTATCTCACTCTGCAAATAAAGCTAGACCTTTCCTCTCCTTCAACCTTCCCCTTCACTTTTGTGTTTGCCTTCAGACCTTAAGGAATGCAAAGGGACCTAGCAGCAATCATTATCTCTTACTAGCCTGTACTATGTTCCCTGCTCAGGTAAGAAAAGAGCTCTTCTGTATAATGAACTCCACAGGGTCTTGGGGAAATATAAATAGATTGGAGGTAGGATTGTGTCATTCCAATAAAAATGAGTGTGCTAAGAAAGTGCTGTTGTTTTGCAGGAGGAATTGGACAAAGGACCCTGAAGACCATGGAGGGAGACTGTCTGAGCTGCATGAAATACCTGATGTTTCTTTTCAATTTCTTCATATTTGTAAGTATTTGGAATTCACTTTTTTTTCTGGATCCCCCTGTTTCCAGCAGCCTGCTGTTGCCCAGCAGGATAGGCTATAGTGTGGTAAAGTTGCCACAATACAGAATATCCTGTCTGCTCTGCGTTAGCAATCACTGAGTGTTTCGCAGCATCCAAAGATGCTCAGACATTCAGCAAGGAAGCACAGTGGTCACTGTTGTCTGAGTTATTGCTGTCCTTGACAGGGGAAACCACGGGGAAAGCTGTAACTAATGGTGCACGTGGTTTGTCCTTGAAAGGCAGAGGAAATTGTTTTCTAGTCCTGGATGCCCTGCTGAGGTTTTCACTCAGAAGTAGTCATTTTCCTACCACATGTGGAGTCAGTTCTTGTTTTTGAAAGGAAGGCTGGGGGAGCCCAGTCACCCTGGTCTCTGTGACAGGTATGGTTCATGCGAGCCCCTTCACTGGGCTGTCCTCTACAGATGAGGCAGCAGAACAAGACTGTCTCTCAGCAGTAGGGAGAGTAAACAGTTGGTAGAGTGATGTGTCAAGAAAGAAAGGTGCTTTTTCTGCAAATGATTCATTTATTGAGCAAGAGATACTAAGAGCAGCACATCAGAAGTCACCTGCACAGCAGAGAATATATGCCTTGGAGAAACACAAATTCTCCAAATTAACACATTTGATCAAAAGATAGCAATGAATTCCATTTTTCTGCAGCAGTTGTTTAATGTTGACCTATCTCCCTCTCTCTCCTTTCCTTGTGCTGTGACAGCTGGGAGGAGCATGCCTGCTGGGACTGGGGATCTGGGTCATTGTGGATCCCACAGGTTTTCGAGAGATAGTGGCTGCCAACCCCCTGCTCTTCACGGGAGCCTACATCATGCTGGCCATGGGAGCAATGCTCTTCCTGCTGGGCTTCCTCGGCTGCTGTGGTGCCATCCGTGAGAACAAATGCCTTCTGCTCTTTGTAAGTGTCCTTGCAACTTCTGTTGGCCTCCTGGTGCTTCCCAAAAGTAGGGGTGACTGGATAGCTGATGCTGTGATAAGGGCAGGAATGGGTGCCTGTTGTTGTAGCTATTATTCCTTTAGATAATAAGTAGGCTTAGGATACTTTTACACACCGCTAGAAATACAAATAATTTGCTTTTTCACCTATATAGATTTGAGCCCAGTCTGGGAGTGTATTTTGACCTTTTTAAGCTTTCATTCTAATTGACCCCATTTGGTTGTTTGGGCATTTTCTACATTTATAAAGTGACCAAAATCAGTCCTTTCTTGGCTACTCAAACCCCACTGTTCCACTTGTAGATTCGTTCCTCAGGGTTCACAACAAAGGAGGGAACACTGGAGCACAGCCCCTGTGCAAGGGACCCCCCCATGCCAGCAGAAATGCCCAGCTCAGAGCTGCATCGTTGCAGTCATTGCTGCTCTCAGTAGCTGGTCACTTCCTGATACAGCCTACTCTGCTCCTAAAATGAACCAGATTTGTTACCTTTGGACAAATTTTCACCTGAATGACACGATTAAATTTCAGCCCATGGTGGTCATCAATAACTGCAAAGAGGAAAAGTAAATCACTTTTCCCCTTGCCCCCTGATTCCTCTCAGGTTCTCATAGTGCAGGATTTCTGGCCATTATCTCCTTCTGGAAGGCATTGCCAGTTGTGTATTGAAAGACAGTTTTGAAAGGAGAGTAATATTTTCAGTCTGGACTGTGTCTGCTGCATACAGACTGGTGACTTGGCTGGAAAAAGGGAGCTGTGGGTCATATTCTTTCCTGATTTAACATCAGTTTCAGGTTTGAATGTTTATCCATGTGTTTTAGTTATACTCCAGCACACTCAATTTTGTGGTTATTACTTTTCTTACTCCTAGAGATAGTTCTGAGCCTTGCTGCTTTATTTATTCACCTTTAGTATTACTTTATTTTGAATGAAATATGAGAGAAATATGGGCTGGAAATAATGCCATAAACTAGGAGAAACTCTAAAGTAATTACTGGATAAGGAATTACTGTTCCATTTTGATCAGTCAGGCTTTCAAGGGCTTTTGGTGTCAACACCAACTCTGCTAAACAGCCAGCCGTCTCATGTTCAGCAGGATGAAGCACTTGGATAAGGACCTGTTTTGATAACAAGGGAGAAGAAATATGTTGCTAACTTCTTTTTTGGGGCCACACCAGCTGATGTTAAAATCAGCTGATCTTAAAACATCTGTGAAACCTAAAGTCTGATAGGAGTAAGTTTTAGACATTGAATAGGCAAAAGATTCATGACTGTATGCTGGAGAGTCTGGGAAGACTTTCAAAACAGAGAGTGTAAGTCTTTGTGGGGGTGGTGCCTGGGGAGAAGTTGCTAGATCAAATCAAGTCCACTTACAAAGTTGTTAAAGAATTGATGAGCCAGAGAGCTGCTTGAGTAAGATTTCACAGTGATGCATAATGTATGTCTGAAGCTTTTAGTCCAAATGTAAACAGAAGATAGAAGGGACAAGACAGACGCATGTTCTCTAGGTTCTGGTTTCAGTGTTTGCAAGGACTTTTATTTTTCATTAAGCTGCTTGTCTTCTGGTGAAAAATAACCCCTTCACTATGGAACCTAACATGTTGCATTAAGCACAAGGTTGTGAAGTATTTCTACATTTCCCAGCATTTGGACCTGGCTCACGAAAAAAAGGAACAAAACTGTGGCCTGCAAATAAGACATTGAATAACTTGTCCTAAAGACCCTCTGACTGCAAAACAACACTGTAAAAATCAGAACCCAAAGCACTGTTGAACATACAACATTGCACCGAAGGACTGAATTCAGCTTTGTTGGAAGAACAGCCCATGTGAGCTTCATTTGGCTTAGTTTCAAATGCAGACATCCTGTTTTGCACTCCTGTGAAATGGATGTAGCAGCCCCTCAAACTTCTCAGCATGAAAATGCATGTCCTTTGAGTTAAAGGAGGTTGCTGCTCTTTTTGGAACAGCAGTTCGGAAACTGGAACACTGGATGAGTCATGAAAAATAAACATGAAGCATTAATTTGTAGAAACTTCTGATAAACCACTTCTGTGAAAATTCCTGTAACCATCAGCTGGAGCAGAGGCAAGATTTTTGACCAATATGAGACCATATTTGACCATTTCTCAGGATGTTCACCTTGGATGTGAACGGATCTGTGTTCAACCACTGGGTATCAAGCTTGAATTTGAATGTGAGGTTACTGTGTCCCATGCATTAACCACCTGGCTCCTTTGTGCTCTCACATATCAGTAATCAATTTAATTTTTGGAAGGAAAACACAGTGAAGCAGATTTTGTCTCTCCTTCAAATGCAGAATGGGAGCAAGTTCTGAAACACTGATGATCTATCTTTTTCTCATCAACCCTAATGGCTGCTTGTGGGGGTTTTTTTTACTGTAACTCACAAATTTGTAATGCAGAGTGCACAATATAACTGTAAATCAGTTTGGGAATGATAATGAAGCTTATCACGGATAATCTGGGAACAACTGCTTCCACTTCTGCACAGACCTGTGCTGGAGCTGGGGTGAACATGTGTCTCCTGGTAATCAGTAAATGAAATGCAATTAGCAGGGTGATGGGATTAATCACTTGATCACCACCTTAGACCTCAGTGACTATGCTGAGATCCCTTGATGGATGATGATGTGAATTTGCAAAGCATCATTCATTCTCATCACTTGTTCTTTGCCCTCCTGTGGTGAAATTAAAACCCTCTTTGAGCAGGAAAAAAAAGAAGCTACACAGAAAACTCCAGCAGTAAGAATAAATTAGAGAGTTAACTAGTTCAGCAAAATTGAGCAACAGCATTGTCTTAGAAACGAAAATCCCTGCTCATCTGACTTTTCTTATTTTGTCATTGGAGCCCAGTCTCCTTTTCTTTTGTTTCCACTGCAGAAGCAGGAAGACAAATGTGATAGGGTGGTTCATGTCCTTTTCCAGTGGGGAAAAATCACTTACAGCTCTGATAATTGACAACAAAACAACGTTTTGCCCATTCCAAGCAGGTAGTTTGAATTCTCTCTCCATTATTGAAGTGCACAATGCACAGTCTTTCAGACACTGTTTATAAATAATTGCTTGGGGATTACAATAGTACTTCTGGCCCTGTCTGCCTGTTTTCTGTTTCAGAAAGACCTTCTATAAACTTTTCACACACAAAAAAAACCCCCATCCAGACTTCTCTTGTGTTTATTTTTACTTGTTGTTTCATCTACCTTCACTGGTAACATGTACCAAGTTTATTACCCTCCACATGATGTGGTCTTACACAGTACTGCATTCGCTTTTGCCTTTCTCATACAATGCCAACATCTGAGTCAATATCTCAACATTTGCTCAGTTCTATAAAATCGTCTCAGAGTCTGTGGGCTAGTTCTTGGGTTGTTTGAATTTTAGACAGGCTGATTCAAAAAGTAATTTCTCTTTATGGAAATAAGAATATAAAAAATGTCCCTGTAGTTCAGACTTCTGGTTTCTCAAGCCCACTATTTTGTCTAAAAGAATGGAAATAAATGCCATTTTGGGAGAGAGTGTGAATCTAGCCATTTTCTGCTCTGTTCCTGTAGCTGTTCCTCCGCACCAGCATTCATTGTTTTAAGTATGTTAAAGGGCACATCCCTGTTGGTTCTTTCTGCTGTTTCATATGGACTGAAGCAGCATCAAATTAGCACGAGGCATCAGTGTAACTGAGAACTGGTCACAAGAACAGGTGGAATTTGAAGTGGGAGCCCACAGGAGTCCCATCACTCATCCTGGGCTGGAAACACCCCCGAGTACCTGAGTGCTCTGGGTAGACAAGGTCCCAGGAACAGCACCCTCACAGCAGGATGTCAGTCTCTAGGGATGAGACCTCTGCAGTGCATCTGATTTACTTCTGTGGGGCGGGAGGGTGAAGGCACAGTGGATCACTCAGGCTGAGGGACATCACTGAAACAAGGTGCCTCTTGTAAGACTAAAAAACAAACTTTTGGATTGAAGAAGGCAACAGGATGAAACACAGTTCCAGCTTAGATTGAACAGCCACGTGCCTCTCTGTTTTGCTTTCCTTCCCTTCTCCTAAAATTATGATGACATAAGTGTGAGGGTTTAACTTCAACCTGGATGCCTGTTTCCCTTTTACTATCACTTAATCTGCAGGCTTTCTGTCAATTCTGCAGTGTGCCCTTATCTTAAGCATGTGAATATGCACACTTTGAATACCATACAAAACAGGGATAATACTTACATAATCAAATTAAATTGTTATGGTGTGTTATCAACTTTCTGTAGAGGTCCTGTATGGTTAGTACTTAGCTCAGTGCAACCCCGTTGTGTGGAGGAGGTTATTAACCAAGGCTGATTTTGTCTTGAAATGAAAACAGTCCATTTTTCGTCATAGGTATAAATATTTGAATATATATCCCACTACCTCCTTCCACACAAAATAAGCTGTGATTATATTCTAGTAAAATTGTGCTGTTTGTATTGAGATCACAGGTGTGTGTGCATTTGCATGTGTTACCTATATCTTGTGTCTGGACAGTTCAACCCTGTGTGAACATGTCCACAATTATATAACTTTTCCCACCAAAGTAAGCTTTACTGTTAATGCAATGTCTGTGGTTTTTATCTTCTCTCTTCCAGTTCTTCATGTTTATTTTGTTAATCTTCCTGGCGGAGCTTTCAGCTGCAATCCTGGCTTTTATATTCAGAGAAAATGTAAGTATCTGATGGTGGGCAAGCTCTGGACCCCAGTGGGATTATACACAGCTGGAGCAGGGTGTTAGACAGTGGCTAATTTGTCTGTAGAGTGACTGTTTCAAATATCAGCAAACCTCCTTTATTCCTACCCCCAGTCTGCAGAACTGCCAGCATGTCAGGGAATGCTAGCTAACCTGGCGAGCGCAGGATGGATAGTTTATGGGGACACAGGGGGAACTACTTATTCCTGAAGTTTTTAGAGTCTCTTAAAGTCTTCCTGGCTCTCTTGCAGCCAAACCAGCTGCACATTCCGTCACAGAGAAGTTTTATAATAAAGTCACACTATGATTAAAAGCAACTATTTTCCTTTTTCAATATAACATGTGTTTAATATTAATAGTTGAAAACTCCCATTTTCCAAACAGAGCCAATGCTTGTTCTGCAGTGCAAAAAATCTTTTATGAATCTTCATATTCATTCTTGAACTTCCATGTTCTGCTGCTCATCAGACTCCTACCAATGCTGCTTGTAAGACATTCCCCCTGACCTGCCCTAAGCAAATGTCCCCCCATTTATTGCCCTGCTTAGTTTTGTTCTTCTCTCCAAAGCTTCATATGATGTAGTCTTTCTCTATTCTTCTGCAGTGAATATTGTTATATGGCCATCATCCCTCCCCTGTGCTAGTAGTAAGCTTTTACTGCAGTAGTAATAACCACAGTCCCATTTCTTTCTCTAAACAGCATTTTTTTGCATGTTCACACATGTGCAAAGGAGAGCCTGACTGAAGTAGGTCCATCCTTCTCTGAGTGATGGCTGTGAAAAAACATTGGCTGGTAGAGGTAGTTACTAGTGACTGTTAGTATTTATTTTGCTTATTTTGCCTCTGGCAGTAGGAAGAGAACTTACAGCACATTTGCTGTACTGAACATGAGAGAAATGTGGCATGAGCAAAGAAGGTCCATGTATAATGATGATTTTCTTAAACCAGGATATACTTTTAATTTTAATAATTTTTAAAAGCTTTTGGTAGAAAAGAATCAAAACTTAGGAAGCTCACAGCAAGACAGTGTGGTGTTTGTATAGCAGGATGGGCTTGGGGGGAGGTAGTTAGAGGATTTTTTTTTTCCTTTTATGAGCTGGTGATCTTTTGTCTTTGCCTCAGATCTGAAGGCAATGGGGAAGGGATGGCACTCTGCACACAGAATGGGTGCCCCATTCCAGCTTAGGCTTGGAGACCATGACCTCATGGAAACACCTATAAACAGGTTGCAGCATGGTGGGTCTGGTGTCTTCTGGTCATTACAGCTCTGCTGTTAGGAGTTTTTAGAGAATTCCTTTGGTTGAGCACAAGGAGCAGACTGCACACTGCCCTGCAGACCCAGGTATGAACATGGTCCCTGGGGAGCAGGGGCTGGGCAAGCAGCTGTCAGCTGATGGCTCCCACCTTCCCCCCTTCTCTGTGGGAAACCTGTAAAAGGCACAAGAAACTGCCCAGGCTTGCTGGAAGTCCTGGGTGTGGGGTGACTGCACGGCTGGTGTGTCCTCCTCACTTACAGCTTGCTTCTGGGCACAGCATCAGCACCTTCCACTCCCATGGTAGCCGTGGATCACCTAAGGTCATGTTATCTTGCAAGATAAGGTCACAGTGGTTATTCTAGACTTCTGTGGCATCTGGCAGTGTTTTGTGAGATAAAACTTGAAGGGGAACAAACTTCTATCTTTCTTGAGCTTGTCTCCTTGTTTGTATCACCAGCTTCCCACTCTGTCAGAATGATTGACAGGAAGGGCTTAAATGGGAAGGAATGAAGAATGTCAGATCCCAGCATAGCTGGAGATGGCTCTATGCAGAAGTCAGACGTGATCTGCGAGTTCTTGTGGTTTGTTCTCTCCTCAGGTTTCTTCTGAAAAAATAGCTCTTGTTTTGCTGTTGCTGTATATTATAGTGGTAGCTCATATGGCTTGGAAACTACTTGGGGTCAGTTTTGCTGTCACCTTTGGGTTAGGGTGAGCTGGATGGCTGGACAGGATGTCTGTGGGGACAGAGGTGGTCTTTCAGTGGCCCCATGATCGGAAGAATTCTTCACAGTAGCAATTTAAGGTCAAGATCAGATGTGCTTTTCTCTTCCTTGCGAAACAAATTACTTTCAAGGTATGTGGTGACAAACATATACTTAGCCATCTAAGTTTCTTCAAAGCTTACCAAGCAGGATTCTGTGATGGTCGCTGCACCAGTCCATGTGACTGTGCCCTCTCTGGGTGTGTAAAATGAGACAAAAGATACACTTTATCTTTTGCTTTACAGATAATGTTCAGTGCAGCTTTCTCATGGATAGTTTTACATCCAAACCAGCTCCCAAACACTCAGTGGGGTTAAATTATTAACAGCTAAGGGAGTGAGAGAAACCAACAGACAAAAATAAGGGAGAAAAGAGATGTTTTCTGCTGAGATTTGACATGAGAGGAAGAGTCAGTGAAGCAGAGCGAGGTGGTGGGATAAGTGAAGGTGGTGTTCCTGAGGGTGAGCTACTGTGACCTGCAAATCCAGCTGCAGATCCAAAGAGCTATTTAAAAGCAGCCTCTGAAGAGGAAGGCTGCTGTTAATCAGCTATGGGATTATCAGAGTTTCTCTTCCTTTGAAAAGGAGGTTTTGGGAGTGGAGAACCCTTTTTCATCTAGAAGATCCCCCATAAGATAATTACTTTCATGAAGACTACAGAGAGACTGTGAAAAAGCAATAGGAATTGCTCTTTATACACCCTTCAGAGGTCTGGGTGGGAAAAACCCAGGAGGGATATTTGATTCTTAATGGACTGTCTTAGCAAGCAAGAAAGTAGGATGGTAGGAACAGAAGAGTCCAGTGGCAGGGCTTTGGATGGAGTCAGGATGTTTGGATTTTAACCCCAGTTCTAACACTTAATAAGCAAGTCACTTTGGATGCTGGTGCCTCTATTTGCTCAGACATAAGGCAAAAGGTGAAGAACTGAGCTTCTTCCTCAGCTGAGCAGACAGAGGTCTCTCAGGCGGAAGGCACTGCAGGAGTGGGAAGTGCAGCACAAGTGACTGCACCTCCATGCCCTGCACTGCCCCAGACACATCAGAATGCTCCAGGCCGATGTAGATGAGTAGGAGTTTTCCAAGCAGGCACCATGAAGGTAGCTTCTTGCACTTGGTATCCTCGAGCACAGTGCGGCATGAGAAGGCTGTGACCTTCCTGGGCAGTGCCAGCATGCCTGTGTTGTGCAGAAATGCCCTCCTCTTTCTAAACCCCTTTTATCTGGCTGCACTAATCCCAGCAAAGCTATTTTTTGAAGCGGTGGGACAAAACGGTCTCAGTTCATTCACTGACATGTAAATGTAAGCATGCATGCACTGCACTGGAGGCGCCCCTCCCAAAACACAGCTGAAGAGATCCTCATTGTTCATGGCTGTGGCTGCCACAACTGTGTTGTCAAAGTGCATGTGAAGCTCTAGTTTTATCAGTAGGTCCTTTGCTCCCTTCCTAATTGTTCTGGCCATAAAAATCCAACGTGCACAGACTTCATCAGGGCTGGTCCTTGTTTCAGCTAGAGGCCCATGGGAATGACAGTAGGACTGTCTTATTTCAGCCTCTTTTGTCAGCAATTTTTTAAAAGAAAAAATTTGGGGTTTTTGGCCCCATTTTTCTGAACTCGAGATGTTCAGGATAAGCAGTTTAAGAGCAATAAAATGGAATCAGTTATTTTCCTGGCAAATGTACCCTTCCAGCGCTAGGCTTTGTTTTAGGCCAAGTGTTGTAAAAATCACACACAAACTCTGAACAATTTCCCCTGGGATTGCTGGTGTCAAAATAAAGGTTTCACTTTACATTTAAATTACTCTTTTATTTTAGACCCCAACAAAGGCAGCCGGCTGGGATTATTACCAACGGTAATATCAGTTTCAAAGTCTGTGCTTCAGAAACAGATGAACATCAAAAAAATGTGCTGCTATCTGCAGGGTTGGATGCTGCACAGATAAAGTACGCAGAGAAAGGGAAGGAAAGGAGAACACTGAGGCAGCATCTTCTAACCTCACCTTCCATCAATGCACCAAAAATGCCATGTCCTCTGGTATTTCATATTCAAAAGCAAAACAATGAGTGTCCAAAAAAAGTAATTTAGGAATTTAATAGCTTAACTAATTAAAGGTAGTGACACTGAGCTAACTGCAGGATTCAAGTACTTGTGAAAAAGTTTTACCCATTACTGATGAAGTAATTACATTTGGCCTTTGATTGTATTTCTAAAAGAGAAGCCAATATTACGTGGTATTCGGGGTCTTTTAAAAAGCCACCACAGTTTTTTTTCCCTTTCTTGTCCTTAAATTTTGTCACACAGTTACAAATGAAACAAACAGTTTTGTGCTTGTGCTTTTGTGCCCACCCATAGAGCTCATACATATGTATGTGTATGTGCGATATTTCACGTTGCATATCAAGAACCTGAAAGCAGCTTGTAGCAGTCTCTGTTACTGCGTCAGCAGTGCTGTATGAACAACAGGGGGGAATAAAAAGAGTATTTTTCAGGCAGCTTAATTCCTGATCTTGCAAGTATGCAACATCACAGCAGTGCTGCAGCCAGCCAAGTCCAACCCCCTTCACTGTGGCTTTTGCAGTGGCATAAGATTTTGCCTGTGTGGATCACAAATCACAAGGAATTTTGGAGAAGGGACCACACAAGCCAAGACCTATTGGGAACACGAAAAGAGGATTTCTTGAAGTTTTTGTTCTGAAGTGACAGAACGGCAGCAAGATTTAACTGGCATGTTCAGTTTAACAAGATTATTACGATTGTATGTTTACTATTCCTCCAGAGAGTCATCCTAAGTAAATGTAATTTCAAGGTGTCTAACTTCTCCAGAAGACTCTGAGACAAATTTGTGCATTTTTTCTCTTTTGCTCTAAATATCAACAAGGGTAAATGAAATTGCAATAATTTATATTGTTGACCTTCAGAAAAATGTTTAAATATCTAAACACAAATATAAAGAGGATTTTTTTCCTTTGAGTATGCAGGTTAGTTTAGATAATCTAAAGCATTGTCAAGGATATAGTGGTTTTTTCTGATTCATATTCTGACTTGATTATTTCCTATTCGTTATATGTTTTTTACTTCTTTTTCTTTTCCAGAAGGTTTCATATTAGGACCTCATTCTGTTTTCTCACACATGAAAGTAAATTCAGAGCAGTTCTCCTATTGTTCATGGGTAGTTAACTGGTTTGAATGAAAAGTGGAGTGGAAAGTCATGCTTTGCTTCGGAGCCTCATGAAGCACAGCAAGTGAAAATACCGTTTGGGTGTGGATTTGATGATCTTTCTAAAATCTGGTTGAGGTCTGTTTCAATTTATGGAATACTTTCAAATAGTGCTGAAAATTAAAAAAAAAATAACCAAGAGAAACCAATCAACATTTAAGTGTAAACATTATCTTAGAAGTATATCTTATATCTTAGTATAGTATATCTTAGAAGTATATAGTTCAGTACCTGATATTAATTAGTGGCAGTTTTATTCAACAGGCACCCTTGACCCTGTACATAGATATGGCTCAGCTTTTCATGTTTCTCCTCTGAGGTTTGAAAAAAAAGAACAAACCGAAAAAAACATTCATAGAAGGGAGCTTTGGGAAATGTTTGGGAAAGGTATTGGCAATTGTCTTTACATTTCCACCTATCTGCATTTCAGCTGACCAGAGAGTTTTTCACCAAGGAGCTGAAGAAACATTACCAGAGGAACAATGACACGGACGTCTTTTCTTCCACCTGGAACTCTGTTATGATCACAGTAAGTCAGACAGCGCCAGTCCCATTCTGCCTGTGGTCAGTGGCCACCAACACGTTGCTCAGCCCACACCCTCAGCTCTCCCAGGGTCAGCCTGCTTCAACCATCCTGTTGAGTCCAGCCTAGCCCCAGGGCTTGTGGTTGAAGGGAGGTGAGACTTTGGCTGGCAGTCAGTCTCTCAAATGGAGCTGACAGTTCTGAGAAAGGCACTCTTAGTAACTGCATCAGAGCCACCTGATTTGCCAAAGCCTGGGGCACTGGACCTAAATGGGTACCCCCAGTTTTCAAATATCTGGCTCAGACAGCAGTGGAGGTGCCTGCAACTGGGTATCACAGCATTTATTTACTCTGGGCCTTCCACCTTGCAGTCTGCTTCAGAATTACTCCCAACCAACAGCAGCAAAAAGCTGGCATCAACTAATTTTTTTGTTAACGGCACCTTAGGCAGGAGTGTGCCTAATGACATATTTTCGCTATAGAAGTATTAGCCATCAAAATTGACTTAGTCATTACACCCCTGATTGGGCAGGTTACAGGTCGACTGTCATTGGAACTGCAGTTGTTATTACCTACCACAAGAAGTTCAGTCTGTGTTTGTGTGTCTTTGTGTGTGTGTACACATGTGTTAGTGCCTGTACACCCCACGGTGTATCCCTTCAGGAGTGAAAAGCAGGACCTCAACCTCTGCAGATGACAAGTCAATTTTAATCTTAAAAGGAAAGGATGATTGCTGCCCTTCATGCTGATTCAGAACTTTAATAAAGATATTTCCTTTTGCTGACTGAAAGCAGACGGAGTCAGAATATGACTTGAATCCTTAAAAAGCATCTGACTGGAATCCTAAAGAGGAACCTTACTTGAATTGCCTAGCAGTACCTTTGAGCAGCAACAATCCTGGCCATTAGCTATGGGGAGAAGGGGTGGTTGGGAGCCTGGATTGTACTGCTGGTGATCTCAAGCAAGTCATTCTGGATATGCCCCAAAGCCCTGTGTAGTTTGCAGCAGTATTCCCAGCAGTAGCTTAGAATCTACAGTATGACATAGGAACAGTGGGATTTCATTAAAAAGACTCCAATGAAACAGAAGCTCTGAGGTACAACAACCCACTTCTTTGGAAAAAATGGTTGTTTTGTTTCTGCTTTGACTAAAGCTTTGATCCCTATGAGAATAGGTCTTAGTTAGATTTCTCATGTCTGCTTTCAGGGAAAGGTGTCAATTTTGCCTTCCTTTCTTCTCTGTGCGTCTCCCTAGTTTGCCTGCTGTGGAGTGAACGGACCTGAGGATTTTGAAGCTATCCCTCATCTTCCATACTCCTCTTTGGAAAAGGCGACACCGGAGGCTTGTTGCCAGCGAGAGCTGCAGAGCCGGGAAGGGACGTTTGTCAACAAGGAAGCTTGTCTATCAGGCATTGAGAGGTTTCAGAACCGACAGGTAAGGGAGGCCGAATGCTAGGAAAAGGAGCTTCACAGTGGGCAGAGAGATGGCTGCAGTGGCCATGAGTAGCTAGTGAATCTGGCAGGTCCTGAACAGTCAGGACCTCACATCCTGGTTACATTACTGCTGACAGCTTTTGAAGTGATGGCATACAGCTGATTTTGAAAATCCCCATTCCTTGCATACAGTGCTAAGTCCATATTGTGCTGTATCATCAGAAATATGAGGATTTTCCTAAGGGATTGAGAAGTAAGGTGGAAATTTAGATCAAGTTCTGTTGTGTTTCTGAAGGTTAAAACTACCTCTGAGAAGTTAATTAGCAAGCCAGCACAGGTCAAGGTAGGACGGGATAGAGCTGACTCTTACTGGCTGCAGGGGTGGTTCCAATTTAGTTCACAAAGACTCCTAATCAGTATATACAATCAAAATATCAAGGGTTAAACAGCTACAGAAAACCATGTCTGTTTCCTAAGGAAGAGAAGTATTGGAAAGCTGCATTTCTCTGCTTCTTTTATCTTTACATTAGAAAGAGGGCATTTCTTATTGTTGTCTTCCAGTACCTACAAGGAGCCTACAAGAAAGCTGGAGAGGGACTTTTTATAAGGGCATGTAGTGATAGGACAAGGAGGAATGGCCTCAAACTGAAAGAGTGTAGTTTTAGTCCTGATATTACAGAAGAATTTATTGACTGTGAGGGCGGTGAGATGCTGAAAAATCTTGTCCAGAGAAGTTGTGGATGACTGATCACTAGAAATGCTCATGGCCAGGTTGGGCTTTGAGCATCCTGGTCTAGTGCTGGGTGTTCCTGACTGTAGCAGAGGGGTTGGAAGTAGGTGATATTTAAGGTCCTACTCAACCCAAACCATTCTATAGTTCTATTCAATGTTTCTTTTGCCAGGCCTCTTGACTTGGCAATTTTTTTCAATACTGGACTGGGACAAGACAACATCCCATTGACACTGGGTCAAGTTTCCTTCCAATGTCATGTTTAAGAGACTTGCCAGCAAAGTTCCTGACTGTGTTCACCACAGCATTAGTTAAACCAGCTGATCTCTGTACTGACCAGATGTACAAGCCTCCTTCTCCCTCCTGACGAGGCAGTGGTCCTCTTTTCAGCACTTAAGAGCAGATTGAGAAAGAGGGGAAAGGAGTTTGGAAGCAGCATGTGAACCATTCCTTGACTGGCAGCCGGAAATGGCTGGCAAAGGCACTCTGGGTGAGAGATCATAGCAGACAGCACTGTGCTGCTTCTGCCAGGTCTGATTGCTGGGAATAGATGGGGAGGAAAGAGATGACAGACAGCAGGGAGGGAAAGAGAAATGCATTTTGAGAAAGAGGGGGTAAAGTTTTCCCCGAGTGGTGATGCTGAGGCTTTTCCATGGAAAGGGAAGGTTTCCTGCAAGCCCATGTCACTACAGAGTGTTGGTAGGAGAAGCTCTGTGCACAGTGAGTGCCATCAAGCACAGAGTGGTGCACTTCCATAAAGTAGGAGAGACAATCCCAAGCAACTGAGAGCTGAATTGAGGCATTGCTGGAGAAGAGTCAAGGTCTTGGGACACCATGCTGGTAGGACAGTGCTGACCACACTTGTGCTCACCCCTGTCTGTAGCCAGCTGAGCAGAGCATGCTGGAGGCTGGGTTAAGGTTGGAGGTCTGGCAAGCACAAAAACATTTGTTGCTGGGCTGGACGCTTTCCTCTGAAAATTTGGCTGAAACACGGCTAGAAGAGAGCTGATGCTGAGCGGTCTCATGTTGACAAGAGCATGGTTTTAAGAGCTCAGTTACTGCCCCAGCAGTCTGGGTCCCCTGGGTCAGCCTCATGAGTGGATCCTCTCCACTCCTCACTCTCCGCTGGTTGTGCCTTACTTGCAGCAAGCAGGGTCTGGCATGGACATAGATACATAACTATTGTGCTGTCTTTGCAGTTCCAACACTTTCATTACAGGTGGAAGGAAAAAAACCAGGCAATTGAAACATCCTAGCAGTATGGATAGGATTAAAATGTATGTGTGAAGTATATTCTCAGTGGAGAGGAAGCTACTTTTCATATTGGACAAACTCCAATCTACTTTTCTCTTTATGTGTTACGTGCTTGCAGAAATTTCCCAGTGGGTTCAAATTTTAGGCTGGGAAAACTGAGGCCAAGATAAGCTGGTGATTTCCAGAAACATCCTGAAACCTTTGCAGGAAGATCTACCTGCTGTTAATTGTATTAGCAAGAATAAATTTAATTAAGGATGATGGCTGCTATGCTTGTAAGTGGAAAAATTGCCATAGTGCATGGCCACGAGTTCTTAATGAAATTCTTCTTCAATAGTGAGATCAGCAGGTGTTCAGCCAGCCTCTTTTGGGGCAAAGCACAGAGAAAAGGTCCTGGGCTGCTAAAGAGCTGCTGGCTGTGAGAGATGAATCGAGAATCTCCTGCCTTGGTTTTAAATAAATCAACCTTTTCTCCAACCATTCTGGGATGTCTGTCACCTGCAGTGAGTGACCTTCCCTCTGTGCTTAGTCTCTGCCCTTTGCAGATGGCATTTCCCTCTGTGCTCCTCTCCACCCTGCAAGGACTCGCAGTTCCTCACGGTCAGTGAGGGGGGTGAACCACTCCCACCGCACCAAAGGAAAACCTCCCCGTCCCCAGCAATGTGTGTCCCGTGGATCTCTGCCTCCTGTGCCCCGTGGTGAGCGCAGGGTGAGCCGTGCTCGTGGTGCCTGGGTCTGAGAGCACCTCGCGTCCTAGTGAGAGCTCTGCTGTGAGAACAACAAATTGTGCTGCTCGGGTGTGTCTCACCACGTTTTGTCTCCCCTAGGGCTGCTACACCGTGATCCTGAACTCCTTTGAGACATACGTGTACCTGGCAGGAGCCCTGGCCATCGGCGTGCTGGCTATCGAGGTACTTACTGCTGCCTGTCTGGAACAAAAGCAGCGTCAGTAACACGTCCAGCGGCGGGGCAGGCAGGCAGGGCTCCTCCTCACCGGGGAAGCTGCTCTGGCAAAGTGCGAGCAGGCGATCTACTCGTGGTTTTAATTGCCTGCAAAGAGCGTTCTCGATCCCTTGACACCAGCGGCAGGGAGATGCCGCACGCCTGCAGTGCCACCTCGTGCCGGGCCTGCACACAGCTCGTGCCGGGCCACGCTGGCCACAGGGCCCTTGGGGAGCCAGCGCTCGCCACGGGGCCCTGCACAGCCGCTGCTCCCCTGCCGCAGTGCCACGGCAAGCTGGCTCATCTGCTGCTCGGTTAGTGCGTCCAAACCCCGCCTGTGCTTCAAAACCTTCTGCTTAGAGCCTCAAACTCTGTTGGCTCCAGAGCGCCTTCATCGTCCTGCATTAGTACCTACTTCTTTGGTGATGTCTCTGAGGAACGTCCATCCACCAAACATGGTTTTAGCCCAGAAATTACGTCCCTGTGGCATTGCAGGGAAAAGGCTGGGTACTTTTAGAGTCCCCTATCTTGTGCAAAGGAGAGAGGTCTGGGCAGAGAGCCCCAGCAGCCTCCCACAAAGGCTGTGCTGTGCCCATCCCAGGCAGCAGCCGTGATGTGCAGAGCAGGGACTGTGGATCCTGTGCCCCTGTGACACCAAGGGCAGTTTGGGAATGAAGCCAGGCTGCTGCTGGAGCCAGTAAGAGTTTGGGGGGAGGGAGGGGCAGGGGAAGGAGTTTTGCCACAGCCTCCCCTGGGCGATAAGGGTCCCCCTCTCTGCACCACTGAGTGCTGGGCAGGAGGGAGCAATGGGGGTGGTCCCCGGGCCAGGGAGGGCTTTGCCATTTTTCTGGAAGATGCAGCTGATATTTATGGTTCTCTGTTTTGTTTTTGCCCTCTTCTTCCCCCCTCCTCTTCCCAGCTGTTTGCCATGATCTTTGCTATGTGTCTCTTTCGTGGGATCCAGTAAGAAGTGGCCCATGAACCACCATATTCCCCACATGCTGAGAAGAAAGAAGGAAAATCTGAAGAAACAAAACCTGAAAACACCCAAAAAACTTTATTTTTTTTAACAAAATGGGACAGGGAGAAAAAATGAAAAGAAAAGAAGAGGGTTGTAATATATGAATGACCAAAAGGATTGTACTTCAGGGGCTGGAACTTTGAGGTGATGTGCACTACACTGTACAGCAGACCCTTGCCCAGAGCCTCCCGCAGCAGCCGTGGAGCAGGAGCCAGCGCAGCCGATTGCACTAGAGATGGACGGAGCTGGTGGGGGTGCAGGAGGATGAGCACAGCTGCCTCTCACACCAGGCTGAGCCTACCATTCACCACTTTACCATGCTTTAGACAACAAAGGACTCAAGAACAGACATGCAGGGGCTGGATAAGGCAACAGGTTGGCCTTGACTGTCCAGGTGGGTTTGAAACAAGCAGTGGTGGCTTGTCTGAGCAAGTGTACTCAACGTTTGTGTGATTCTGGCTTTAATTTCCAACCACGGGATGAAGACACACATTCTTCAGTGGAAGCTTTGCCCCTGTGACGTGAAACTTGCTAGAGAAGTCAAGCACTTCAGTGAGGCTGGCTTTTCTCTGGAACTCCAAGCAGGAGCAGCGTGATCTAACTTAGCAAAGGGACTCAGCGAAGGCTGGCTGAGGGTCAAGAGTTTGGTGCCTACCTTTCTGTTTTTACTAAGATTTATTGTTCATTGTTGTGAAAGAGACCAAATGGTTCCTTGCTGCGTTCCCATCTCCTGGGAAAAATAATGGTTCTGGTCAAGCATCATTGATACTGCTGCCTTCCTGAGAAGGGGAGGATATGTTTAAATCTTGGCAACCTTTGCCTTTCCTCTGATACTTGCAAAAAAAATGGTTTGTGGTGCTCTGTTAGCATAAGTATTTGCAGTGGTTCCTGCATGCTTTTCCAGCCCTAAGGGGAGGTGCAGGATTAAAGATGCTATAGTTTGTCAACCACTCCCATGCTGTTTCCCTGGACCAGTATGGTGGAATCATTTCTGGTCAGAGAATTTCCCCTGAGATTCTCCCACGGGCTCCTGATGAAAGTAATCAAGTCAGAATTGTTTTAGTTGATAGTGTTTCCTCCCTTGAGATAGTTTGGTATTTAACTAACATGTCATCAACTCAAACATTTGGAAGTGAACTTGAGAAAGATGTTTGGGACTGGACCTTGGTCAGAGATAAAGCTGGAGCTGCTGAGCCCCCAGGCAGGCTCCAAGAGCACCCAGTGTGCAGCCAAACTGCTCCAGCTGCTGCTCCTGGGGTGGTGGATATTGACTTGGACAGGTAACTGGTTTCTCTCATCTGCAATCATCAATCCCTGTTGCCTTAATTGTTCATCTGGTCAGTTATTCCCTGAGCCCAAAGTAATTTTACCTGGGGAATGACAGAAGGGGCTATGGTTTCTTGTTTAGATGAGGTCTTTTTACAGATTTTATAGGCTCAGATTATGGGAGCACTTTTATATGGACTCAAGAAGGCTCCTCTGAAAGCTGTGATCTCTGGCAAGGAAGGAGCAGAGCATTAAACTTTGTGCCCAGGTTTTGCAACAGCAGCATGTTTATCCTCCGGCTCTTCCCTTAGACCCCTGGGGCTGTGGCCCCTGAGCTCTCCCAGTGGCACTGCACAGGCTACAGCAAGGAAGGAAAGCAGCAAAAAGCCTGGGTTATAATAGACAAAGATCATGGCTAAACATCTAGATTGGGGAATCAGGAACAGGAAGGAGGCATTAGGAGCTTTTCCAAGCTTCATTTAAGAACAACAGTATGTTCATTGGCAGGAGACGGCTGCGCAGGTAGAACTGCAGCCCCCCATGCTGCAGTCAGCATATTCCAGCAACCAAATATGTGGCCTGGGCCACTGAGCAGCATCAGATGTTGCATTAAACCTTGTGGAAAGCTGCTCTGAAGTATTTCCCTCCAGACCTTCCTGTAATGAGGCGTTTTAGCATTAGACTCTGGTCTGTTGTTTAATAAAGGAAAATAGTTTTATTAGCCAAAACCCAGCAGTATTTGTACTGGACAGCAGGTGCTGCACTTAAGATAAGAAAAATCTGTTCCATCTACCAGTCTTGTAGGGAATGGGCTGAGCAGAAAGTGAGTTTATGGGTTCTCCTTCTGCCTCAGGAGCTGGTGTCAGTGACTGTTCTGGGAGAGCAATTCCCAGGGAAGGAACAAAACTGTCAGCAGAATTGGTAATTTGGCTGCAGGTAATTGAAAGAAGCAGCGCTGCCTCCCCTAGTCTCCCCAGTTTCTTCTTTTCCCCTCAGTTTATTATGCAGAGTTCTCAGGTCAGAGCCTAGCTGGCAAATACCCTCATTTGTGCATGATGGGTGCCTGAAGGGGAAAAAAAGCCTTAAAGCCTTTTTCTGACACCAGTGGCATGGGGGAAAAACCCTGTTAGAGCTGGGGGAACCAGACCAAAGCAGCCAAAACACAAAGTACTAATGTACATGCCTGAAGTATGATCTCTGCTGGCTTGTTTCTCTTTGGCTTTCCTAATTCTGTATTCATTGCTTTGTCTGTTTTTAGATTTCTTGTTTTCCCTTTCTCCCTAATGGCTGTCCCTGTATCTCCAAAAGGATCTGTTATTCTGGGCTGTGCACAGCTGTTTCTCCTCTTCTACCTTTTCTGATCCCCCACTGGTCTTTCTTGTGTGAAGATTTCAAATCCTCTCTGCAGGTTGGCTCACGTGCCACTGGGAACACAGCTCAAAAGGCCAAGCAGCAATTCCAAACAAGAACTGGAGATAGCTGCAAAGATACATGCAAGTCTGAGAGGATCTGTGGCAGTTGGTAACATGCAGAAGGAATTTTCCTTGGGGGAATTTAATGAACAAGCAAGCCCAGAAAGCAGACTCCCGCTGTATGGCAAAGCACGTGAATTTGTTGGTTTTGTCCCTTGGTTTCGTGGCTGCCCTCTCTGTTGTACAGTAGTTTTCAGAACTGTAGGCAGGAGAAGCAATTGTATTTTTGTATTTGTTTTTAACAGCTCTGGTGAGTATTTTGGGGTCAGGGGCTCAAGCTGGAGTCACTGCTGGCTGGAGAACTCCGGGCAGGCTGGAGAGCAGAAGGAGCTGCCATCTCCTTTGCTGTAGCACTGTGACCACGGCCCAAGCACCTTGGAGGGAGTAGTAGAGACCAAGCCCCCAGTCCCTCTCAGCATCCCTGCCTCCTGGTTGCTATTTAATGCTCCAATGACTGTCACAAATGCCTGGGAAAAGGGCTGCGTGTGAAATAATGTTTGAAATCTATTTTAAAAAATGTAAATGTTCTTTTTATTAGATAGTATTCCCTGTATTCCCTACTGTAATGCTTTTTTATATTGAAATGAAATTTTTTTTGGTAATATAAACTAGAACACAAGCCTGAAGCACTCTCTGCACGGTTTTTGTGTGCATTTCTTAAAAAAAAACCCCAAAAAATAAAAGAAGGATATTGTGACAGTGAAGTGAAACAGCTTTAATTTTCACTATTTGCTTGGTGTTAAGTACAGTCACTTTCTTACCAGAGGAGAAATAAACTCAGGTACAGCAGCTAAAATGAGGTATAAATTGAAGTGTCCCATTCTCCCCTGCACCAACACCCCCCACCCACACCCTCCCAAGTAAAAACCCTTGACCAGAAAAGAGGCCAGCTTAGGACAGACAGAGCCTCTCCTGTGTCACCACCTCCAGTTTGCCAGATATTGGTTAGGCGCAAATAAGATGATGTAGGGAGTTATGTGAATGATGAGTTTTCTTCACCCTCCAAAGCGAGGGCTCTGTGAATGCAACGGTTTGGGTTCATCCCTGGCAGAGAAAGGGGGTCAGCTTTAAGTCCTGGACTGTGCCTGCTTGGAGCACAATCCCCTGGGGAACAGACCCCCACTCCTGCACAGCATTGTACACGTGCAGGAAGTTCATTGCAGCCTCCCTTGGGAGATGACATCGGCCCAAGGCCTCCCTCACAATGTTAACAGATCGGAAACTGAGGCCTGTGGAGATGGAGTTTTTTTGTCAGCAGATCAGCAGCAGAGCCTGAAGTGATACCTCAGGCTTTTGATCCCAAATTATGTTCTCATCTGCCACCTGCAGCTGTGATGTCAGCACTTCTGTCCTTGGGGACACAGCTCTGTACAAAGGCTTTGGCATCCTCCTCCCTTTCTCCCCATTCACAACAGAGTGGAGACAACCAGGTGCAGTTGGTTCCTGGCAGTACTGCAGCTACTCTGGCTGGGCTCCATCCTCAAGCCACCCTGAGAAACTCCTTCCTAGGCCTCACCTGCTACACATTCACCATCTCCCATGGGCCTGGCAATGTTTCTCCTGCAGCACCTTGCTGCTGGGAAGGGACATGCCAGGAACCACAGCTTAGTTGTAGAAGAGGTGTAGAGCTCCATATTTTCTACATGGTCCACTTAGAGCAAGATGGAGCAAGAAGCATCAAAATAAAAAAACTTCATCTCTCCACTTTCAGGACTAGGTACCAAGTAGCATGGAATCTTTTAAGTGGCCACTCTCCCGGGCTTTGCTCTATATTGGAGCAGACAAAGCCATTGACTGGCAAACCTAGAAGTGGCTGTTTCAAATTTTGCAGAGGCAGCTGCTAATCAGGGGACCAGAGGAATCTGATCTCACCTTATTTAAAGCTACCCTGGAAAGCTGTAACCGCTTCCCCCACCCTCGCACCTGATCTAACCATCAAGAAGTCTTTGGAGTACTGCTCTCATATAGGGCAGTAACTAATTTCTCTCACCTATGGGATAACATTTTAAGGTACTCTAATCAGACCCAAGTCATAACTAACTTCATAGGACCTGTGGCCAACACAGATGGGAGGCAGCATGAAGAAGACCCTCCATTTCCTTTTTCTCTAAGATTGCTTTTGCTGTAGTAGGTTTTACTTGTCTATCCTAGAAACATAATTTCCCACCCCCCCAAAAACCAACCATCAATCTGTGTATACATTCATGTGACATCCCAAAACACAAAGAATCAAGCTTCACGTACCTATACCCACAACTACAGCCAAAGTGCCACACTGAGGCCATTGCAGCTGCCCATGCAGGTGATGCACAGGGGGAGAGCAACAGCCTCAGCATGCCATGCTCCAGCTCCTGCACGCTGCACCATTTGGTCTAAATTTCTAATACTCTCCAGCCTGCATCTGCCTCAGAGAGAAAGACTTCGCTCTGAGAGCCCAATTCTTCTATCTGAGCAGGAACACTCCTCTTAATTAAAAGTTTTAGTTGCTCAGTATCATTTTTGGACACGCTGAAAGCAGCTTGACAAGCATGTATTGTTGTGAGGCGCTAGAATTTAGCCTGCTGTTGGATGTTGCCTCTCCATTTGATTTACTTATTAGGCAAAAAACTAAGTTACAGTTGTGATGTTTCCCGATTCAACAGTTTCCAATATTCTTACGTGACAGACATTTTGCATGGCCAGTAAGTACAACGCACACAGTGTCCCAAGCTTATGCAGCTGCTTCTAAATGCCAAAAGCACTAACACAACATACAATAACTACCCACTACCTTCTTCTAACTCTACTAAGATATTAAATAGCAATAGCTGTTGATCCCAGTCTTACCAGTCGCTTGAGGACTGTTGTTCACACAAACAGTTTTGTTTGTGTAGGAATCTTTCTACTGGGATTTTGGAACGCCAGCTATATTCCAGGGCATGCTTTGATCCAGTCAACAGTAGTGAATGAGTAAGAAGTCCATATCCTGTACACAGACCTTCTGGCTTTAGTCCCATGGAGAATAAAAAATGCTGCCTCAAGCTGTGGAAAGGGATAATCCACAAGGAAAGCACTAGGAAGCTGGGCAGTCAACGCTGTTATGCCCAGGAGGTGTTTGAGAAACTGGCCAGTGAGTACTAAAGCACATTTAGTCTGTCCTTGCCTTCATATGCTCCACTCCTTGCTGTTCTTCATCCCAGTTAAATACTAAATATCTTAATGCTACAAACTTTGGTCCTCTCTTCTCAAGGTCAGAAGAGATGTGATGCCTGCAGGTATTAGCAGAGCTGGAACACCATGTCCCACAGTCAGGGCCCATGTCTACAGGCTGCTCCCTGACCCAAGCATCTGTGCAGATGGTCTTACTGTTACAGTCCTCTGCTCTTACTAGTGCTAACCACAGCAGCACTCCAGCCCCTGCTCAACTAAAGCATCAGGTGCTGCTGCACACCCACCACTGCTACTACCATCAGTAAAGCCTCAACTGTAGGAAGTGTTCTGGGGTGAAGGGGACAGAACCCCAGCCTAGAAACTTCATGAAACACCCCAAACAAGGGGATGTCTTTGTGCTCATGGGCTATTTCCAATAGCTTCCTTCACTTCTCACATCTTGTAATTCAAGTTGCTCCACTGTTCCCAGTGCTGTCCCTGCAGAGGAAACAAGCCAGGGTTCTCCCTCTTCTTTTGCTGTATCTCGTGCCAAACTACATAAAAATGCACCTCTGGCAGGAAGGGAAGAAGAGTTGTTTGCAAAGCACTGAACTTGACCCCATCCAGCTCCCAGCTACCTAGACAGTCAGTACTTGCTAAAAGGGGAATGGGCTGTAAACCAGGGGAGGTGCAAGGCTTATGAAGTAGAGAAGCCGAGTCCTTTCTTGGTTGTCTTACTGCCCTGTCTCTTCAGGGCTTTGGTTTCAATATGCTGGCCTTATTTTGTGCTTTGTTCCAGCGGGTTCAGAGCCTGTGATCCCATCAGCCAGTTCCCCCTAGAAAACTGGCTTTTTTCCCTGAGCCTGCCAGGCCCACACACTTCCCTGAGCCTTCCTCCCGCTGCTCCTCACCTCCTGCAGAGGGGCTGGGGGGTCCCGCCGATGTTGCTCCCCTCCTTTCACCTGGCAATGCTACCAGCACTGGGTTACACACTGATTCATGCCGGTAAAGAAGGAAACTACTTTAAAACCAAAAGAGCTAACAAAAAAAAAAATTAAAAAATTGTAATTATAATGCAAAATTACCGACACAAACTCCCCCCTCCCACCTTTCCCATAACAAAAAGCCCAGGAATTAGACTTTCTTGGGACGACGTCCAACTTGGTAATAATAATAAATGCTGATGAGGATGAAGAGGGCTCGGCTGACCAGAAGGAGCACGGCACCTGTAGCTATCCGGCTGCTCTCAACCAGGGAGACAGTGGTAACTGGAGGAGAAGGAGGGAGACAAGGCAGAGGTTGGTGATGCAAAATCAAAAGGAAACAAATAGCATAAAGCTGTTTTCTGCTGCCCTCTAACGCAGAGCTTCGGCAGGAACTGCTGAGCCTTGCAAGCGCAGGAGCTTTCAGCACAGGCTTATTCACATGCACAGTGAACACATGGCAGAGGCTCTTCACTAGCTTCTTTTCACAGCCTTGAAGTTTGCCATGGACCCCAGAGCCCTTACAGAAACCCTGCTGTCAAGGCAGCCCCACACTCAGGCAGCCAGAAACAGTCACTTCAAGCAGATGTGAGTTTCCATTACGCTCAGGTGTTGATGTGGGAGCCACATCCTCCCGAGTTTGCTTTGTGGCTTGAACACGTCAGTGCTGATAAACATTTCTCAACTTTAGGAGCATTTATAAAATATGCGCAGTCCACACACATCGCCTCTATGGAACACCTCTCTTTTTTGGTCACCAACGCATAGCTCATACCTAAACCAGCTACACATTGAGCTACCAAGACACACATACAAGAATCCCCTTCATTGTTAAATATAGATAAGCTCCCTAGAAACAAGCTCAATTGTTATGCTCTGTTTTGGTAACACTGAACATCCCCCTTTTCAGTGTAGGTTGCTTTAATCTTTTCTTGTTAGACCCTTGTATCTAGGCAGCCTGCTCCAGCAATGACCTGTGCTGGCTTTGAAGCCCAGGACATTTTCAGGGAGAAAAATAAATGAATTGTCAGAGGGTGATGTTTAACCTTTCAAGGAGCAGCTCAGCACAGAGGCTATTCCATGGGAAAGAAAAAGGGCAAGCAGCTGGCAGGGGAGATGCTCCACCGCTGCCCTGCCCACCGTCGATTCCCTCGAGCGCAGTCTTCACACCCCCCTCCTCCTCCTCCTCGTCCTTCTCCTCCTCCTCGTCCCGGCCGGCCCGCGGGCACTCACCCAGGAACTGCACGGCGAAGTAGCAGGCCTCGGTCAGCAGGCTCCAGCGGATGATGGCCTTCTCGGCGGTGTACAGGGCGTTCCACATGATGAGCGCGATGCCTGCGGGGACAGCGGGGCGCGCTGCCCGAGGGCCGGCACAGGCCGCGCTTCCCGCCCGCCCCGCGCGGTGCCGCTGCAGGACGCGGCTCGGGCCGCTGCTCCTCCCCACACCGTGTCTGCCGGCTCCCCTCGCCTCCTCGCCCTTCGCCCCGCTCCTCCTGGGCCTGCACCTTCTCCCCTGCCGCTCCCACGGAGCCCCAGCCCAGCGCCCCTCCCCGGGCCCCCTGCAGGCTCCTTTTGCTGGGGTACATGGGGTGCTCCCCCAGGGATTCAGAGCGTGCACAGCTCTTCTTACCCTACCTGCAGCACGCCTGAATCCCCACTAGGAAAAAGCAGCAGTAGCCAAGCTTTTCAAAATACCCGTGATCAATTTCTTTGCTAACAGGAGACGTTCTGCTCTCCAGCTGCAGGTGTCCCGCTGGGCACGGACTCTGTTCCCTGCTGCCCTTTCGGCCTCCTGTCCCCTTACTCTGTGGGGCAGCAGCGTGCCCCAGTACAGTGGTACAGCACTCACTGAGGAGGGCTCCTCCATAGAGCCGGATGGGAGTCTTGCTGCTCACCGATTCCTCCTCAAAGATGGCATCAAAGAGCTGGTCAGGGAAAGCAAGGGCCTGGCAGAGGCAAGAGAGAAACTCAGCACCCTGAACCCACTGGGGCTACCAAAGCATGTCCTCTTGGGCAGCAGCGCTCCAGCATCATGCCTCTGTGGGATTGGAGCCACTGGCCAGGAACTTGGAAATTGAGGAAGTGCAAGAAATGTCACCATGTCAGCTATTGGCTGCATGGCTGATTTCTGTGGCCAAGGCTGGTTTATGCTGCCATTCCCTGGTTTATGGGTCCTGCTAATGAAAACGGACTCAGGTGATGGTAACAAACTGCCAAAGGACACTGCTGGCACAGCCCCTTACTGAGACACAGGGGGGGCAAAGGCCTCGCAGGAGAATGCAGTAGGAGCTGCTGGAGGCAGGGGAGGAAGATAAATGCCAGGGACCAAAGGGCCATGCTGGGGCACCCCTTTGGCAGTCAGGAGCTGGTTCTTCCCAGGACCACATCCCTCACTCACCATGATGGCGACCCCGGAAAACATGACGGCGGAAACCAGCTGCCAGACCCTGCATGAGAGGGAAGACAAAGCATGAGCTTGGAGGTGATCCCATCACTCATACTTCACAAAGCATTTCTGGCTGCCTGCTCATTCATCAGCCTTCATCCCTTCCCCATGCACGAGTGAGGCAGCCAGAAACCTCCCATGGAAGGACTCAGCTTTCCACATCCCGCTAGCTCCAGCCTCAGCATGCAGACCAGCCTTGCTGGTGAGACAGAGCCAGACTCTCCCTTGCCCAAGCAAAGGAGGGAAGTGGCCCTGCCAAGAGGATGGTGCAGAGCAAGGTCCCTGCAGGACACACTACCCTGTCACACAGTAGAACCGGAGCTCCTCCAGCCCCACATAGCCCTTGTAGTTCTCTGCACATGCAATGAGACAAGAACTTGAGGGCCTCGGGCTCATTTATGCAGGAAGAAGGCAGAGCTGGTCTGGTTCCACAGCCTCCAAGAAGCCCCTGCAGGGAGCAGTGATGCTGGCAGACCTGCAGAGTTGGTGTCAGAAACCAGAGCTGGCAGGAATGCTGTGGCTGAGGGTCCTCAGATGACCCAGCTCCAAGGTGATCCAATACCTTACCTGAGTCCCAGTGGTTCCCGGACTGCAAACTTGATTTCATTTCCCAGTACTTGGCTAATCTGAAATTCAAATTCAAATGAAAGGCACAATCTAAGCAAATCCTTCCCCAGTCTTTAGGCAGTACTCACCAGCCCAAAACCACATATCTAATCCCATGTGGGAATTTCTCTCTGAGAGGGTGGAAAGGAGGAGGAGGACAAGGGATTCATCTGTGACTCCTTGGTCCCAACACCTGCCTGGATTTCCATCAAGAGCTACAGCCTCTACTACTCCCTTACTGGGATCAGCCACCTGCAGCATGCAGCTGGGGAAGGGTCAACACTAACTCTGGTTTCCTCTTACCCATGTAAGACGGGAACTGACTCCTAACACACATCACCTGCATGTCACATCCTGATGGAGCATAGGCTCCTACAGAGGCCTCGGGGTGTCACAGTATCTGTCCTGCCCTCATGTGCACGTTGCCCAGGGCTGTTCATGCTCATGTGAACATGCTCCTGTTCACAATGCCTGGTTGTGACTACCCCAAACCACATGGACGGGCAAACCGTGGTTTGCCCAGCAGAAGGTCCTATTTCCATCATTACTGCACAGGAGCATCCCTCTCTGCTGCCCTCACCTTTGAGCGATGGACCTCCCCGTCGTCGTCCTCCCCGCCGACGCCCAGGATCTTGCGTGTCTTCAGCCTGCTCACCAGGTCGGTCTGGCTGTGCTTCTTCATCAGCGGCGGGGGCTGCTTCGCCGCCATGGCCGTGGCCTGCCCCGCCGAGCCCTTGGCTGCGAGGTGGCACAAGGAGGGTGCAGGAAGCGGCTCCGCTGTCACATGAAATTTCACGAGGTTTGGGCAAAAATGAAACAACCACCGCCACAGAATCTTTCTGTTAGGCTGGCAGACGGCTCCTCATCCTCGCGAGGCAGGGAGCCCTGGCTACGAGGCCGGCCCCAGTTACAGGTGGCTCATCTCAGGCTGATCCTGCCCTCGCCGGGATCTGCCATGGGGGGAAAGAAAAAAATCAGAGCAGAGTGGCTTTAGCATGGACATTTAGTTATAAATGCTTTTGACCTGCAAACCATAATCTTGTCTATCCCAGCATGAAGCAATGTCCAATAGTACCTCTTTGCTGTTTTTCAGATTAGGGGAATTAAGTGCCTCTCAGACTAGGGGAATTAAAGTCATTAAGTAATACTTGGCCTTTTTCCATGCAATGCATCACATTCTTCAGCTGCCATTTCAGCTCAAACCCCAAACAAGCATCAGGTATTTATTTGCATGTCCCCCCTCAAATGCTGCAGCCCCCAAGTTGTGCAATCAGCCGCTGAAAAACAAGAAGCCAGAGGCATGATTTTCCCTGAAGACATGTTGCCTTCTGAGAAATGACAGCAATTACAAACTGCAAATACTATCTGGGATAAGTAAATACAGGGAACTGAGAGAATTGGTAAAGATAACTTCTGCCCTGGCATGGGTATAAAGGTACAGGTAGTGAGTCCCATGAAATTACTCTGTCTCATCCCGCAGTCATAAAACCCTGGAAATCCTCAGTTTGGAAAGCCTTTTCTTCCAATTTGTCTTGATTTCACCTGGGCTCAGCTGAACACAAACACTTTTTTCCATTTGCCACTTTATCCTCCCAGAGACCCACAGAAATTCCCCCCAGGCACCAAGCACAGCTAATCCAAGTAAGTGTCAGGCTCAAGCACCAGCAGCCTCGTGCCCCAGCCAAGCCTTCCCAGAACTGCCCCAGGAGGACACAATTTATGCTGATGCCTAAATATTTCACAAGTGTCTGGGGAGTAATAAAATGAGGTACAATTATTTTGGCATTGGGCATGCAAATGTTGTCCCAGTGCCTTGCAAGGGATTTCCCTCTCAAAGGAAAACCCTTCCCTGTGGTGGATCAGGCAAGAACAGACAGTCCAGTCTGCAAGTGCCCAGCATAACTCTTTAACACAGAGTTAAGAGGTCTTGCTGGGATGGTGCAAAAGGTGAACCCCATGACCAAGTGTTTAGTAAGAACCTTTCAGCAGACCAGGCAAAATGCTTTTCAGTGAGCCAGCTGAGCTACTCAGTGCTTTGGAGGTGCTTCTTTTGGATTGTAGCAGGGTTTGTTTGGTTGTGGGTTTTTTGCTCTTATACCACTGAATAGCTAAGACCAGGTTCCTGGAAAGACAGCACAAAGCCAGATGCAGCAGTCAGGGTCTAGAAATATTTCAGAAGTGGGACAGTGGAAAAAAACCACTCAGGAGGAAAGTAGAAGCTATATACTCAGCTATATACCCTTGAGCACAAGGCAGGAAGCTCAAACGGTAGCTGACAGAAGAAAAGTTTGAAAGATTTATCATGTCTGGGGTTTGCCAACCTAAACTGTCACAATAAATTGTGTGTATTCAAATCTAGATAATCTGCACACAAAATCCACCCCCAAAGCCAGAGTGATGTGCCTAAAAGAAAGGCTCGACCTCTTTAACTAGCTACAGTTTTTGCAATTTTTTCTGCTCCTGGCTGACCCAGACTCACCAGGGTGGATGCTGAGTGGTTTCCCACCAGAACTGCTGAAACCAGAGAAGACATGTTGCTGTGGTATTTCTAGCCCAGTGTTTTCTGAAAAAAGCCATCCATTCCAATTCTCAAGTAACACCCCTGTGGTGAATGCTCCTCTCTCTGACTCTGACCCCGAGGACCACTCTGAGGTCATCCCACATCTCTAAAGTGAGGGAAAAGTCTGGCAGAACACCTGAGCAGGAGCATCCTACTGGCTCTCAGGGATAAGAGACCTGAAGTTTTCTGGTCTTGACAGGACTTGGGTCATGGACAGCTGAGTGTGCTGGCCATGCCATCCTGGCACTTCTGGATCCTTCCTAGTTTCTTGTTAGGGAAATCCTGATGCCCACACCTTCTGCTCTGGCCTCATGGTCAGAAATGCTATAGGAAAGGAAGATGAGATGGGGAGAAAAAAAAAGGAAGGAAGACAAAAAAAAAAGAAGGAAGAAAAAAAGAAGGAAGAAGAAAAAAAGGAATAGAGGATTTCTCTTGAGAGCAAGAAGCAAAGAAAGTGGGACTCCATGACTCACCAATGAAGACTGCACTGAAGAGCTTTGTGATTACAGAAGCAGTTTTGCAACTGGCTCAAGGCCAAAAGATCAAAATTTGCCTTCATCATTTGTCTCGGCAGTTGCTTTCAGGGCAGGAGTTGGTGGAAATGCATCCACATCATCATTAACACTGCTCTCCCATTAAAAGTTTCCACTAATTTGTGGTAAGCCACTAGCCAAGAGCCGGGACAACACAGGCTGGACACAAATGCCAAGAAAACAATCTGGTACATAAACCCACACTTCTGCAGCAGAACTATGGCTTGGCCCCACAGCTAGTCCCACATCTCATTACCCCCAGCATCCAGAGACAGAGCCAGCCTAACGAATGCTGAATATTAATGGCTAACGAGCTAATGAATGCAATTAGTGCTAATTCAGTGACATTCAGATAGAAGATGCTGAGGATTTGAAAACATTATACTTACATTAATGTATCCTGACACACTGACAATTTAGAGGATGGTTTCTATTAGCCTGTGAGTTTGCAAAGGCAAACCTCCACCTCCTCTTTCTCCTGCGATTCTCTCCTCCTTAATCCATTTTCCAAGCATCCCAGGGACTGTGCAGATTAACCACCATAAACAGGAAATTCCTACTCCCAGCCACAGCTCTCTGTGGTGGGCAGTGCCTAGGTGCGCCGAAAGAGGGTTTTTTCCTCATAGATCCCTTTTCTTTGCAGGCTCTTTTCAGTGTCTGCTCCCTTGCTCAGCTGTTCAGCATACTGCATTCAATTTTGATAGCTACTGCTTAGCGGTGCAAAGAAACCTCACTGGTGCCACGCTAATGATAGCTCAATCTCTCCCCACCTCCACAGCTCTTCCCCCAACGTCTCCGCTTCCCTCCCAGCGTCTGGAGAGGAGAGCTCTGCAGAGTGGGAGAGAGGAGACTCAACTGCACACACCACGGTGCTGCAGCGGCCAGAGCCGCGCACCCACCGCGAGGAGCAGAACCAGACCCTGCTCCTGCAGTGCCTGGAGGTGACTGCCTGCGGCTCCCGCAAGCCAGCGCCCAGCCGCTCGTGGGTGACAACCTGCCTGCCTGGGAGGACACGGCTCCCCAGTGGGGACAGGGATGCTGCCTGCTGCTAAGCTGGATGGCACTGCCATCCACAGTGCAGCCTTTTACCTGACAAAGCAGCGGTGCTTGAATTAAAGAGGTGGCACTGCAGAACCTCGCACTCCGAGGGTTTTGATGGCACTTCCAATCTCCAAGTGGGGGAAGAGAGTATGAAACTGGAGTCAAGCTGGGACAATGAAAATGTTTATACA
This sequence comes from Vireo altiloquus, assembly GCA_013396875.1. NCBI lineage: Eukaryota > Metazoa > Chordata > Aves > Passeriformes > Vireonidae > Vireo > Vireo altiloquus. The sequence continues at coordinate 175,624 of VZRF01010836.1, forward strand.
TTTAAGCTGGACACAAGTTTGTTCAGCTCTATCACATTCAGGCCAGTGAGACAACTCAACATCTTGAGCCCGCTTTCATTTGTTACACCTAAGAATTAATCAAGAAGGTGCAGTGGATGCATGTCCTTTTTAACAGCCTAACAGGGCACTTGCCATGCCTCCGCATCTTCTACAGAGCACGGGTTGAGAACCAATACTAAGTATGAAGCAGAGGCAGTGTCCCTTTCCAATATAGGAGTTTGCTGGGAGCAATCTGGCAGAGCCCAGGGGAGTTCTCCAGCACCGCGGCAGCACAAGGGAGTGTACATGAGAGAGGCATCCACCATGGCAGCTGTGCTGTACCTGGCCTTCATAGATGGGCTGGTGCCCACAGCATTTCCTTGCAAGGGCCGGCAGCTGTAATGGATTTGTCCAGCTCTTCTAATGTTCCTCCAAGCTGTGGCAGTTCTGTCTCTGCTGGTGAGAACAGCACTGGGTCCATAGCAGCTGCTCTGGACCCTACATCTCGTCAGCCACAGAGCTGTTGAGAAAGCCAGGGCTCAAACACATGGGGCAGGGTAAAGAGGAGAGGCAGTGGCAAGACAAGTAGATTAAGGACATGATCCACAGACCTACCAAGTACCTTGGTCCTTGCAAACGTTACTAATTGTAACTGTCCCTAATTGCATGGGACCCAAGACTCCTTTTTTCCCACCGCATATGAAAGCTCAGTCTGCTTACTTTCACATGCTTAAAATCTGTCGGTAAACAACCTCAGACACTTCAGGACTCTGAAATCCTAAGGGATGAGGAAAATTCCTTGTGTCTAATGCAAAAACACACCTGAGAGCCACAAAACATCTTTGTGCATCCTATCTAAATGGCCTAACAAGAGTTTCCCCTGGAAGCCCATGGTGCAGCAGACCCTGAGCCAGAACTCCCCACGTCCCACATAACTACCAAGATATAGCTATATCCATGCTGTACTTCTGCAACTGCACATCCCAAACAAACCCACGGTGACCAAACCAGCTCCCTGCCTAGATTTCTATCAAGCGTGGAGATTTAGACTATTAGGACCTCTCTACCCCCAGCCAGCTGGGAATGAAACTTGATCAAGCCAAAAATAACCTGATGCTCAGGCAGTAAAAACAATTAGCACTCAGCCACCACAGCAGCAGAATGCAGCGGCTGCTCCCGCTCTGTCTGGCACAGTCTGTACGCCTAAGCAACAGGGAGATTTCAGATTTCTCACCTGTAACAGGCCAGGTACACAGGACTCTGTTCCCACATAAACACCAGCCCTTTCAGCACAGAAGGCTCTTTGTAATACCAGCAGGAAGCATGTGTTGTCAAAGGCTCATCTCCAGCCCTGCCACAGCCCTTCTCCTTCCTTAAGCGACTCTAAAAGGCACAGGGATACTGTGTTGTCCCTAGGGAACACCTACAAACCTAGGCAGTAGATTTCCTGCCCCTACACGCAATGAAAGTGCAAACAAGATCCTTAGGTCAAAGGATATCTTCACTGGGTGTCTCCAGATCATCTCCCAAATAATCTGCAACACACCAAGAGCCTCAGGCACATCTAAAGCTCACCTTTCAGGCTGGGCACATCTCATGGCCAGACACCGTTGGATGCCCTCCTAAGCTGTTTGTGAGAGGTGCAGAGCTGCCCACGACCACAAAGCCCCCACTATCAAGGCAGCAGCACCCAGTGCCTACAGCAGCTCTGGCAAACTCAAACATAATGGATATGGCAAGCATCACCCTCAAAAGGGGACAATGAGTCTTTGCAGCCTGCTGGGGAGGAAAAAATTAACTTGTATTGCTTATTCAGTCACTACTTCACAAAAAAAAGGACATCCAAAGCCTTTTCCATGCATCCTCTCCTCTGTCTGCCTCAGGGTTGTTTTAGCCCAAGCAGGCTCAGCCCTTGCACCCTCCTCCCCAGTGCTCCTCTGCAGCCCCTGGGTGCAGCAGCTCCTGTCTCCAAGCTCCCTGTGGCTGTACAAATATCCTGCCCCAAGAAGAACCACTACTGGCTATATCCCATAACATCTGGGAGGTACGGCCCATCTCCAGAATTTTATTGCCCATAGGTTTCAAATTTCCTCTTGCAGAGACCACAGGAAAGTTTCCATCTGTGTCACAGGATGTGTTATATAGCAATCAAAACCTGTAAAGTGCTCAGTTTCCCCAGAACACGATAAAAAAGCTCTGTTGCTCTACTAGTTTCTCAAATGGGAGCTATAATTAAACACAGCAACCTCACACCTGCCAGCCTGCCATGCAGCACCTGCAGCAACTCACAGACCCCTCCACGCGAGCCTGGGCAGCACCTGAGGGAAGGAATGCTTGTTTGCAGCTCGCAGCAGCTGGCGGGGCAGCCTGTGACACCCTGGTGTGCTCAGGCAGGTGCCCTGCACAGCTGTGGTGACTGGCACGGTACACGGGACTCCCCACGCATGCCCACCTGGCCCTACCCTGGCCCCTCTGTATGGGCTCAGTGGGCTCCCAGCACGGGGGACAAACAGACTTCACCTTTTATCTACCTCCCACATGCAGGCTTGGCCATGCTACCCTGCCTTCTCAAGTAGCCCATCCCTGGCTGCTGAGGCATGTTTTGGCTGCAAATACAAAGGATGCAAGGTATGAGCACAACAACGTACAACAGCTGCTTCAGCAGCTCTCATCTGTGTTACTTACATAAAAGTCCACCCCCTGCATCATCCTCCTCACTGCCACCGAGGCTCTCAGCCCAGCGAGCCACAGCAATCCAACACCCCAAAGCTGCCCTTGCTCTGCCCAAAGGCTCAGGCTGACACCTCCCACCCGGCCCCTCGCTGTCTCAACAGATGGCCACAGCCAAGCAGTTAAGTTTCCCAGGAAGCTGGGACGATGGAGAGAGGGAAATAGGACATATCAGGATCAGGTGATGTTTTTCTTTGAGGGCATTAAAAGAGGAGAATTCCTTGTTGATTCCCAGCTGCCTTAGACAGGTGTTTGTGAGAGACAGCCCCAGAAGCTTAACGGGCCATCTGTCCTGCAGATGATTTCTACAGGGAAACATTAGAATGAAAAATAAAACCCATATGCACACACAGAGAAACACAAAAAACCCCCCAGCCAAGTAAATCAACCCTTGCTACTGAAAAAAGAAGAGCTTAAAAAGCTAGCAAAGCCCTTTAACCAAACAGGGTAATACATGTCAGTTTTACAGAAAATTTGATGCAACTCTGCATTTCATCTCCTCTGCCTCACACCTGAGGCATAACAGAGGCTCAAAGGAACTCTATGGAAAGACCCTGGGAGGACCAGGGAGGAGTCTGCTTATCCTCAACACCGCTGGACATTGAATCTTCATGCGCCTTCTTGGCACCTCTTTTCCTGACAACCTCAAACTTCCACAGATTTTATTTCCACTGGGCCCCCAAGCACCTGACAAGAGACTTTCTTAAAAGCTCCAGGAAGCTCCTTCTTCTTCTCAACAATTCCTCGCACCTCCGTCTTTTTCCAGAACTCAAAAGAAAATTGTTAAGAAACTACAATTTGGGACATTAAGTCCCCTGAACCACACACAGGTACAACATCCATCTGTATACTGTCACTGAAATAGTGATTTCAAAGCCATTCTCAATGGATTCCCTCCCCAAAGACAGTAATCTACACCTCTAGCAACATTAGTTCTCTATCGGCAGTCCGGGAACTTACTCAGCACAATGCAACCGTTGTGATTTATACAGCACCAACATGTCTACATCCATGAAATGGAAGATGAAATGAGTCTGTTCCACTCCAGAACCACAAAAGCAGATTCCCAACCAGTTTCATGGGCCAGTTTGCAACCCCAGCCTGAGAACAACTCCTGCAGGACACCCCAGCAGCATCAGATTATTTTCCTCCATTTGTGTAGAAAACAAAGGGTTTCTCATCTCCACAGTCCGTCATGATATGACCAGATGTGCAGTCTAGGCACACACAATAGGGAGGAAAAAGGGCAGACGAATAAATTTGCATTAAGCAGCAAGATTGCCTTTTGGTCTAGCCAGGATATTTCCTGAGTCCCAGGCACATAGGCACTCACAGGACTCACACTTCTCATTGTACAAGCAATAAAGTTTCCTTCTATGACACAGAAGTCCTGTAAATCAGACCTGATATGAAATGGCCCAACTGATTATCAGTCAAGAGCTGAGTTGCCAACAACCCTGTTATAGAGCATTTCCCATATACATGGTTACATGCACATCCTGTAAGAATTCATAATTTATAGAAATACTTTCATTTATAAATAATAACAAGTTATATATTAACAAATAACACATATATAAATGTACATATATATTTATATATATAAATATATGTATTTATACATGAATATATGTGTAACTAAATATATTATATATATATACACACACAAATAAGAGGCATGGGTTGATTTGTGGGAACTTACTTTAGGTCTCACTACCACGATCTCTTGGCTGGTTAGTAAACAGAATTCAGACTACCAGACCAGCCAAATATGTCAGCATTCACCCATATTTTGGTCTCAAGGGTCAGAGGAGCAGCTTGTGCCAGACTCCTTCCTGGGAGATGTCATTGAGAATCTCAACTCCTGCTTCGAGGTCAACCATTTACTGCCCTGAAGACTGATACCACCTGTTATCTCAGCCCTGGACTACCATCCTATACACCACTTGGACCCATCACTGCATCTTGGGAACAGCTTCTCGCATCTTCCCTAAACAATTTGCCAATACCTCCTGTTCATTCACACACAATTAGAACTCTGGGTTTAGAGCACTCCCCCATGGCTCCTTAGACGTGAAATAAGCCCAGACATGCAGACAGGCTTGGGGAGTTGCTTAGCAAAAACATGATGGAGAAGGCCTCCTAACAAAACACATACTTCAACTACTTGGAAGCCTATCCCAACGTGGCAAAAATCTCCCTCTGACACCTTAGCAGTTTCTATAGCAACAGGTTACTGCTAAAAATGTCAGATGCAAAATTCCCCATGTTGGGCAAACAGGAGCTAGGAGGACAGATTTAGAAGAGGAAAACTTCTAAATAGCTGCTGCCAGAGCTAGCACAGGCTCTGCTAATTCGCAAGTCAGTGGTGAAACAACTTAAAAGAAACTTCTAGCAACCCACTAGAGGGGGAGCACATGGTGCATAGGGACATGTCTGTGGAGCACTGCCTCATAGCATCCCCCAGAACTAGGAGGAGCCACAAGTATGCTCCTCTCCTGCAATGAGGCACTTGAAAGTGAAACCAGCTGTTTTTAGGAACAGAACTACAGTGCAGCATGCAGAGTAGGAAGCCTGAAAGCCAAACTATTGGATTACAGGTTTGGCAATGCTGCTTCTCCTTTCAAAATCAAGACTGGGTCACTAAACCTTGGAGACCTCAGTTTTCCCAGTTGTATATAAGTAAACCTACCACAGAAGTTCATATGGCTCATGTGCAGGAGGTAAAACATTTGACAAGCAATGGCCCAGCCACTGTACCCCACCAGTGCCAGCTCATGATACCCAGGCCTGCTCCATGGACTCCTGTGCAGCCCTTGGTTCATTACACATGTGTCAGAGGCAGAAATGCCCTTCCTGGCCTGACTAACAACTAGTTTAGCATGACATCGATTTTTTCTGTCTTCCTTCACTGCTGGTGGGAGGAAACACTGTGGAAACCTTGGGGTGAACCTCATATCGATACTGCACTACACCAGAAGCTCTTGGAAGATTCTCACGGTCAGATTAAACCCAGATGCAGAAAATCAAAGCAGCCGCAGCTCAGCACAGAGCTGCACAGGGGAGGAGGGCAGAAGGAAGCCCACCACACTAACAACAAGTGACTGCATTTGCCTGTGTGGTTCTCAATCAGAGTCCTGAAGAACCCACAGGCTTTCCCCACAAACACAGCACCCCCCTCTCTGGAATTCACACCCACCTGACTTTGCTTTTATGTGCTGCTGAGTCAGGGGAAAACTCTGTATGCACCCATGTATGTGGATGTGCACGTTTGCTTATGCATGAGCTGTCAACCCCCGAATTATGCACAGATCAACAAGGCTCTTTGAATTCCCCAACTGTGAAGTGCGTGACATTTAATCTCAGCCTTCCTTTTGGATTTCATATCGTGCATTATCAACAATGGCTATTCAGCACACAAGTACCCTTTAGAAAGCTTTCATCAGGAAAAGGAACTCATATAAAGGAGATTGAAAGAGACAATGTCTCTGATGCATTACAGGTTCTCCAGCTTCCACAAAAGGCCAGTGTATGTACACCGTGAGGAGCACAGACAGAGTCAGTCTGCCCCCAGCCCAGAATTAAAGTACGTCATGGGTGGAGAGAATGGAGTTTAGAAGCATCAACTATAACTTGAATGTGTACGTCTTCTCACCTCCCTCTTTTAGGCTCCCTGAGAAATAAGCACGGTGAGCCAACCCTCAGAGGTGTCCATTTCTGACAAGTCATCATCCCCTGCAATGGTTCACCTCTTTCCATATACCATAGGAAGAGCCTAGATGATGAGCAAGACTAGGCTTTTGATTGCTTTTATATGGATGGACAAGATCAAGATCCTTGCAGTGAACTTTTCACTACCTGACCTAGGCAAACCCTGGATGACTTTTGCCCATCTCACAGCATGGATACACACTTTGAGATTATAAAAAAAACCTAGACAACAACGTGCAAGGAAAGGGTATGGAGATGCTATGCCCTAAGTAGCTCTTATTAGTCACAGCCACAGAGGACCCACATCAGCCTAAGGAACTAAAGCAAGATTTCTCTTTTTATAGAATAGAGGAGGCAAAGGGGAGGACACCAGTATGTGGCATAAACAGCCTTGGTGGCAAGGGATATCTGAGAACTGAGAGGTCCCACAGGAGCTCTCTCTCCATCTTGCCTGGTACGTGCAAGGGAAGTCTTAGGGTTGGAAAGAAATTGATAAAGCTAGTACAGACTAGTTCTTCTCTTTACTTTTGTTTGATTCCTCTAACCAGGGACAAGGAGACAACAGAGAGATTCAGGCATCCAAGTGACAGCAGCATCAGTGCTGACAAATCAAGGTCTCAAGTAACCATGGAAAACGCAGCATTGCCAGATGTCCCATCTCTACTACCAAGGGTTGTTTAAGGACCTTCCCTTCTTTTACAGTTTTAAGTCTCAGACACTTGGGTACCACAAGTTCTGGTAATATCAGGATCATCCATCAGGACTGTGTATGTGTGTGTACGCACACGGTGCTTTGCCACTCTGTGTGTGTGTATACAGCTGTCAGCAAACACAGAACATAGCCTACTGCTCATAAGAGCTCATTACATAGAAGTGTCACGTTTTAGTCAACACTTTCCTCATTACCTTTCACTGTAATGTCATTTCCATACAGCCAGGGCTCTGGGGGTTTCAGGTTGACCTCTTCTCCTCCATGTTCTTTGTAAGCACTAATGACAGGCACTCGGTTTGTATGGTGATGTGATGCAGGGAATAAATTGGCTGGAGGGGATAAGCTCAACTGCTTTATTATTCCTCCACACATCAATTCTCAATGCACCCTACTTGTCCAGAGATTTAAACAGTGGGCATTGTCACAGTTCATGGAAGGCATTGGATGAACTCCTGATGGGTTTTTGCCAGCAAACAAGGCAAGAACACATTCATACAACCCAAGGAGAAAACAGTGGCACTGCACAGAGCAGTAGGGCAGGAGGGTGGAAGGATGTACCATAGGTGGCTGCTGTTCAGAAGCACACCAGGTCTGTGGTCACCACCAGCAATGCTGATATTAAAGACAGCTAAATTTTATGATCACTTTACCAAGAAAACAGCCTGGGGAAACACAGACAGATGGTCCAGTTCTTCGATCCTGTTTGGTGCAACCTTTGACTCCTGGTAGATTTCTGCTTTCTGTGGAGTAATGTTTGGATGCTCTTTTTTGCTATTAAGCAGCTTCTACAGAAACTTTTCTTCCTAGGCCACAAAGAAAATGTTGGTGAAAGCCAATACTATCCAGCTCCTCTGGATTCAGTGTTGTGATTTTTGAGTTTCCCCTCTCCCCTCTGCAAGGAGGTGGCTTATGTTTCTACCTACTTGGAATACACCAAACATCTACCATGAATGGTGTGCCAGGCAGCTAAAATTAAATGTCCCAGAGAAAGACCATGGACCTTTATGGTATCTTGTTTCTTCAGAAAATAGCCTGCTTCCTGGATCTCAGGTTAACACTAGCAATACAGCCCTCCATTTCCACAACACAGTCCTTCCTGAGGACGCCATTCAATGTGGCAGTGTTTGCACCCAGGCTGTGCTCCAGCATTGCCCACGCATCTCTCACAGCTGTGCAGCAACACAGTATGGGGCACTAGCAAGACTGCTGCCTGGCGTGTCACACACAGCAAGGCAGGGCCAGACAGCCAGGAAAGGCACCTTCTTGGCTGCCAGGAAGGATAGGAAGCACAGCTGTCTTTGGGAAACTGCCTGCACTTTGTCACATCTGTCTCCATCTACAGCAGTCCTAGCTGGAAGCCCAGAAAGAAACTGCAGTGCCCACCATGGGTTCGGATTATTTTAAGGCTCATCAGTGGAATTCCTGGAACATCTGTTGACGGGAAGGGATTTTCAAGTCTTTATATGACCACAAACATCTGACACCAGAGGTTTGTGTTTCTCTCATAGGGTGGCACCACTACAAATGCTGCCATCACAGGTTACTGAATGAACAGAAACACTGTCTGAGTCACCCACAGAGTTTCCTGAAGACTTTTGGGTTTTCTCTGTAGGTCTCTTGTTTGGCTGCTGACACAGCCTCACACTGTTTACTTTCTCAGCCCAGGCAGGATACAGCTAAAAACAAGAGGGTTGCAAGCCTTTGTGTGCTTCTCTGCCTGCACCTGCCCCTCTGGGCCATGCAGTCAAAGTGCTGCTGCCTAATTTTAGTATCAAAAAGAGGGATTCCTCTCTGGTTTGCAGCAGCAGGCAGCTGCAGAGGGGACTGCACACTAATCTCCCTCTAAAACACAGAACACCCCTTCAAACAAATAATTAGGTGGCCAGTGTTATCTGACACTCCTCTGTGTTCATCTCCTGCTACACCAACTCATCCTGTAATACCACTCCTCAGGAGACCGGACTACCGAACCATGGATTTATTCCTAACTGCTTTTCTCCCCATGCTCTCCTCTGTGCCTGTGACTTAAATTATGTTAATCCAAATCCCTAACAAAAACTTCTAGGAAACTCTGCAGCAATGGAGCCAGCTACCGGTCCCTACACTTCGGCTTCTGATCTTGGCCCCACAGGTTCAGAAAGTGAGCACACAGTTCCTGACCACCATCAGCGGAAGCTGCTCAACCTTAAGCACCAAACCCAACTACAATGGTTTTGATAATTTCCCTGTTTTGGTAATGGATCTCTCCTCCCCATAACATCAGCAGCAGTCAGTATAAATTTGGACTAGTCCTTTCTCACAGACATTGGTCCTTGACTTTACCTTGTAAGATGCGCTGGGTAAGGGTCCAAGTAAAGTCTGGGTATAAATGAGTCAGGTACAGCTTGGGCAAGGACTTCCCCATCAAAACCAATGCGCAAATACATTCAGTAAGTTCTTACTTTACACACAGAGGGAGAGAAAGACATTTACAGATTTAGTTAATTGGAACGCATACCCGCTGCACAGAATGAGGATGAGAGATTTATGCTCATTGTGAAACCCAGAAGGAAAGTTTGCCACTGAGGTTTCACCAGAGCATTGGGAGGCAGAGCTGTGGGGCCAGCACTTTGTGCTGGGCCTTCCAGTAAAATCCTGTGCATCTCCAAGCCTCTTCTTCTCCATATGTCATCTGAGGTCAGCCACACTAACCAGCACCAGAGGTGGGCACTGAAATACATGGAGATGCATTAAGCCTTGCAGATGACACAGAACTTCACAAACAGAAGAAACCCGAGAAGGCCAGGAAGTCATTTATGCTTTCCATTCATGTCTAAATTACTGCGAGTGTCTTTGGTTATAGCTGGATTTCTTTGTGAACATCTTTTAGCATCTTAAACAAGAACCTTTCAAACATGGAGTGAACTCATGCTAGCCTGCCATCTCCACAACAGCACCCAACCCATATTTTCCTAGGGAAGGCAGAAAGCAATGTGAGCAGGGAACACCTGGTCATCTCTTAAGTGTTGTTTTTCCTGGTCTGGAAAAAGTCCAAATGTATTTTGTGGCTAGCATTGGGTCTTTTCCTCCCGAGACTTATTTTCACATTCCTACATCAAAAATACAAAACCCAGAAGATCTATGTTCTATAAATAATGTCCCAATAGTGCCAAGGTCACCAAGCTGTTCCCTCTGGCACCAGGCCAGAAGTCAAACATAACAATCTCAACATCTTTCTGGTTCACGTGTGCTTTTATCCTGTGCCAAGGGAAAGCTTGTTGCCAGAAGCGTAGCACTGAGAAGACAGACACCCCTACCTCATGCACAGCTCCACCCAGGTCAACATGCAGCCTCCTGGGCAGCCCAGTGGGAAGACAGCCAGTCCTGCCTGCGTCAGAGGGAGATACTCTTTGTGTTCTAATGGCATGTAGCAGTTTTTGTTAGAAATTTGGGGACTGGATGAGGACCAAACACACACATCGCACAGGACATTTCATGATCTAAACAGCTCAAAGTGATTCTTGTAGGCAGCATGTGGCACCATCCCTCCAAGAGCCTACTATTCAACATGCTGACCTTCAGAGAGCTGCAGGACAAGTGAACATCAGCTGCAGATGTACTCCTGGCATTTTGCACGCTTCAGCACTCGATGCTCAATGAGAACAGGAAAACATTTCCCTTTGGACCATGGCCCAGCCTCCAAGCAGCTCCAAATGGACAGAAAACCTCAGGGGAGGACATGTCTGTGGTTTATTCTCCAAGATACCAATGGCCACTCCAAGCCTCGCTTTGATGTACATCACTGGAGAAGCTCTTGTGTTCATATCTCTACAATAAAACCTCAGTACAGGACCGCAAGCAGAAAGGACCAACTTCTCTTGAGACTGTAGAGCAGATCTCACCTTCTCAGTCTCATGGCTGGGACAACCACCTACTCAGAGAGGAGCTCCCTTGACCTTGCTCCACACTGCAGTCAAAGAACAAGAATACACACATACTAAAGCAACCAAGTCCCCCTTTTCCCAGCTGCCATCAGTATCCAGCCCCTCACTGCTGAAGGCACAAGGACACCACAGGTTCATGGTGTCCCTCGCACTCCGATGTGCATGCATCAGGTGTCTATTTACGCAACCTAGCTGAGAGAGAGCTAGGGCTAGTTGAGGTGCCTTCATGCTGAGTCTTAAGACCTTGTTTATTTGGGGGTTGTGCCAAAAGCTTTCTATGAAAACTTCCTCCCTGGGCGGACTCCCCTGCTTGAATTGTAACTACTATTTATTTGTTTAAAAATCACTTGCCTCATCCACAGGCCCTGAACGCCATTATTCAGCAGACTGCTCTACTGCAGATGGAGTTACTGAACAAGTTATTTATGCCAAGTCCAGAATAGCCTGGGCTCTTGCATACTCTGTAGTTTCTCATGGCTCAGCTGTGCTAGTGGTACCCTAATGTCAACAAGGCTTTGGTTGCTGCTGGCACTTGTAACTCCCAGCCTTTGCAGACAGAGGAGATTAAACGGTACCCATTTAATCACTTGCAGCCCTGATTCTCAGGCAGCTGCAAGAGGGTCAGGTTCATTGCTCAGGCAAGAAAAACACACACTGAACTCCAACACCAAGCAGCGCTGAGGCAAGGAGCAGGTGCTGAATAAGGTGCTGCTTCTTGCTCAGCCTGGCTTGTTCAGTCGGAGGTGTACTCAACAGGGAAGCCTAATAGCTGCTGCTGCTGCTCTAGACACCTGCTCAGATGGGACAGCCAGACCCTGCAAGAGGCACAGCAGACCGCGCAGCACGCAGGAATGTGCAAGCTCAGGCGAGGAGGCAGAGCCCGCTGAGAGCTGGCTTTCCTCACCTTCCCCTCTGTGATGGCAGGGGGTTTGTCCCGGCTCCCTCCCGCATCGCGGCTCCCTTCCCCTGCCCCTCTCTCTCCATCCCCAGCCACCTCCCCGCCCACCACGGCCAAGCCCTCCTTGCAGCCAGGGCTCCCCAGCACGCATACGGGATTGCATCCCACGGGGAGCACAGCTATGTTAGTTTCCCTCATCCCAACTCGACGCAATGCTCAGCCGCCGAGGCTGACCTCCTAGCCTGTGCAGTGGTCAGGACTCAGCTTCCCCTTTCAGGCACCGGAGGTATTCATCTGGGGACCGTGGTCCTCCTGTGACGCTTCCTGAGAACGCGGAAAAGGACGGGGCACTTCCAGGAAAGAAGAGACATCGGACCCCTGCCTTTGAGTCGAGTAACAGCCAGGAGAAAGCCCTCGCCACAAAGCCAAGGGACCGCCTGCGCATCACCTCGCAAGGCGGCACGACTGCTGTCCCTCCAACGCTCGCAGTAACCTGCCACCCTCCCACCAGGATACAACGCTCCACCACCTCCTCCTCCACCCATCCCACCCGGACTAGGCACGGCCAGGACGGAGACGGTCCCATCGCAGCCATGCGCAGCCAGCACAAGGGCTGATCCCTCTCCTTCCGCCCCTGCCCGTCCGTCGGTCCATCCATCCCTCCCCCGTCCGCGCTGAGTGCGACGGGACTCCCGGGAGCGGGGGCGGCTGCCAGCAGCGGGGTCCGCGCCCCGATCCCCGGGACCCCGAGGGGCGGCGGGGAAAGTTCGCGGCGCGGGGGGACGCGCACGGCACTCACCGCCCTAGCGCAGGTCCCGGCGGCGGGGCACGCTCCCGAGGGCTCGGCTCGGCTGCCCCATGGGCAGAGCGGTCCGGGGGCGGCCGCGGCGCCGCGCAGCCCGCAGGCNGCACGCCCGACCGGGGCTCGGCGGTGCTGGGTTACCTGCGGGCTGCGCCGGCGTCCCGTGGGGCTGCTGGGCGGGTTACGCCTGGGCCACCTGTGACCGCCTCCGGGCGAGTGGGAACAAAGAGCGGCGTCCCGGGGCCGGGCTCCTGCCAGGGAAGGAGGGGCGGGGGCACCCTTGGAAATAAACCCCCGGGAGCAGCAAAAGGCTCCTGTCCCTCCCGGCCCGTCGGGGAGCTGCCGGAGGGGATCTCATCGCTTCACGTCCGACGGCTTAGAGCTACCGAGGGTCGGCAGCGAGACTGTTCCAGTCTTTCTCTGCGATACAAATGGGGCCTCGACCGTGCTGGTCATGGCAACGTGGTTTCGAGGACTGCTTTACAATTCCCTGCGAAAGGCAAAAGGGAATAAACGTGGGCGCAGGGGAGCGCGCATATTTTTTCCAAGTGAGTTGGTGCAGGAGAAGAGCCTGGCTGCACAGAGAGCTGCAGGGCCAGCTCTCACCACCAGCCTCGCCGGAGCCTGCCCTGGAGCGAGGCTCACATCACCGGGTCCCTCTGGAAGGATGCTCGGAGACCAAATCGGGCGTGCCGGCATTTTAATGTTGCAGTTGTCGCAGAGCAGATAAGATTGTAACGAAAGAGAATGAAAGCATGGTAAAGGGTAAAACATCAGGGGCAATTAGCACACAGACGGGTGGCAGAGGAGCTGGCAGCAGCTCTGTCCCTAACCTGATGCAATTCCTCTTTCCAAGGGAGGTTTCCGGTGCGTTCGTTTGACCCAGCTCGTTTCACTGATCGAGTTTGAAGGTACAGAAGAGGACTCGCCTGCGTGAGGGAAAGGGAGAGGGAAGTAGAGAGAGTGGGATCGGGTGAGAACCTTTGAACTCACTTTGACCCCATGGACAAACCCTAATGGAGAACCACATCCTCAAACATACAGTGGGATGAGGTCATTGCAAACACAAGGGTGTCCTTTGAGAAACTGAAGGCTTATCCACTGGGAACTGGGCTGAAATGTATCATTTCACAGAGGCCAAGTAATGAATCTTTGGGAAATAGAACATTTCTTCAGAGGGACCATCTGACATTTCAGTAGCTGGTTTTGCTGCATAACGGGGGGAAGAGCTGATTTTTTTTTTTTTTTTAATCCGAGTTCTGAAACAAATTCAATCCTGCCTTGAAGCTAGTCAAACATTTTACTGTGATAAAGTTCAAAATTTTCAGTGTGATTGTGCCAGAACATGTACAAGAGATGAAATATTATACATACTCCATCTGGGCTTTGTGGCATTGAAATATGATAATGAAATACAAAAGCACACAGAGCAAAATGAGAAGGCACAGCCGAAACAATCCCGTTTTACATTATTGAGATGAAATAACTATGATATTGTCAAACAAGGAAAGTCAAAATATGTCATGCTGGCTTTTTTTAAAGAGAAATTTGCATTCAAGGAGATCTCTCAAAATTGTTTCAAAGAAGTAGTGAGCAGTTTTCCAAGGATAGCTCAGGCTGCTGCATCAGGATAAGAGTTTCAGAAGTAGTAAGCGTTTCCTTTCAATGTTTGTCATTCAAATAGTTGTGTCATCTGATGTCACAAGGAACTCTGGGGTTATTTCTGGCACGTATAAATGTGCTTTTGAAAATATTACCCTCAGCCAAGATTTGAATTCATAAACAAGAGCCAGAGGCCTTCTGCAGCAACTGCATTGTTTGAGACTGCCTAGATCACCCACCCACCCACCTTTTATTGATTCCGAAGCCTGGGTCAAGCCTTTGTCCTCCCTGCTGAGTGTCTCAATGGCAAGACAACTGCCACAGGATGTGCTTTCAGCTCTGCCCCTCTCCCCTCTCTCTTTGATGCTGTTTGGCCAGAGCAGATTGTCACAGCATTAATACTGGTCTGTGTGACCACATTTGATAAGTAACCTCAGGCTTTCAAGCATGATTTTTCCTGGCTCCCCCAGCAACAGGCAGATGGATGGGTGCAGACAGATCTCTTCCTGACTCCTTGCAGGCAGGCGTGGGGTGCGACACAGCTCACAAGGGGGATGAGCAGCTCTCTGCAGCAGGAGGCACTTGAGAGAAGATGTACAAAAGGCAGCAGCTGGTCTGCGGGAGGCTTTCACCTGCGCCACGCTGCTGTGTTACACGGGTCCAAACAGGCTTTAGTTTCCTTCACAGCAGCTGTAGTATGTGCGCAATCAAACCCTCGCTGCAGCATCTCTAGCAGGCACCAGTGGCCTGGGGCTGACACTGACATGCAGCATTGTACCACAGGACCAAGGAAATCAAGTGGTTCAGAGTCCCCAGCTCACTGTGCCCCAGGAGCTTTGGCTGAGGCCCTTAATCAGGCAGGAGAGAGGGAAAGATGTAAAACAAACCCCGAGCTGTGTGCCTGGGGGAAGAGGCATTGCAAACCAGAGTGGAGAGAGGAGCAGGGAGAGGGCTGCACCTGCCACTGGAACGCGCACGATCCAGCCAGAGCCTGGCCTTTGAATGAAAGGGAAAAAGGAAAGGAAGAATTTGTGAGCTATCCTTAAGGAATGTCCTGCACTCAGTAAGAGTCCATGGACAGAGACAGTGACTCACGGAGAGTGGGACACAGAGAGATGGGGGCTCAGAGACCCCAGGCAGCAGTGGAGAAGGGAGAGTTTGGTTTGGAGTGCCTCCCAAGCAGTGCTCATGAATGTCTGGTGGAGGAGCGTCTGCAAAGGAGAAGGGTCTAGCAGCCTCCCCCGCTGCGGGGGAGAAAGCCTTTTGTGTAGATCAAAGGCACGGCAGAGCCCTGTTTTTCATAGTCCTGGGCTGGAGAAACACCAGCCTGCTTTCTGCATCTCCAAATAGGACAGTCTGTTAAACACGATGCCTCTGAAATGTGCTAAGGCAGCTACATCAGTAGGATTTGTTATATGCAGTGTTGAACACATTAAAATACATGCTGAGAGGATGCAAGGCAGGCTGGAGCACAGAGACTCGATTCTGTTAGACCGTGCGTGGAGCGAGCCCCCGCAATGCTGACAGGGAGGATTTGGGTTTTCCTCAGGCAATGCTGAGTCTTAATCTTTCTCCCAGGTCAAGTGGAACCTTGGAGAGGACAGGTAAATCCGGTGGGTGCCACTGTCTCCTGCTCTTCCCTGGGGGCCTGGCCCCTTCTGTCATCTTCTCTGTGAGAGCCAAGTCCCATGAGGGGTATGAGTGAGTGTGTCCTGCCTGTGAGGCAATGTATGGAGAGGCCAGAGAGAGATAGCAGGCTGCTGTGAGTGGCCAGAGCTGGCAGTGGGGTGTGCCCCATCCTCAGATGTCCCCTCCTGGGCCCCAGCAAGTGAAGGTGGTCCCTGTCCAGCTGGAGGCTGGAGCCATCTTCAAGCAAGCCCTTTGCCTGCACAGGGCCTGATGGGTGCAGACCTACTTTAGTTACATTGTGAGGTGTTGGGTGGAAAGGACTTGGAGAGGACAGCGTGTCCCTCTGAGCCCGGGGAAGGGAGGCAGCAGGCTGGCATGGAGCAGGCAGCTGCCTGCAACTGTGAAACAGCAAAAATAATCAATACTCTGTTGATGTCTCTGGTTTTCTATTAGCACCTTTTGCAGCGCTGGCCATCTGTACCCTGGTGTCCGCTGGATGTGACCCCAGCTCCACAGGTCCTGCAAGACAGCATGTACCATTTGGGCTAGGATCACTTCTCATGAGAGGAACTGATTCTGCCCCTGAGGTTGGGCTGGGGCGTGAAGGTGATGACAGGACACTTTCTTCACCAGGAACAAAACACAAGCTGCTTTAACAGCAAGGCAGCCTTTCTGTCTTGGAAAGGGAGCACAGAGATCTGGTGCAGGGTCTGTGTCCCCAGGCTGCTCTTTGAGGGTGCTGCATAGTCAGATGGACAGGCTTTCAGGGAGGAAAAAGCTGTTGTGAAAATTGTGTTTTCTGATCTGTGAAAGTGGCAAGGCCTAGAAAGAGGAAAAAGTAGGTTCTGCATTGGCACAAACTTTTTGCTCTTCTCCCAAGGAAATCTTGAAAACTTGTTTCAGGTCAAGGCATTTTGATTCAGGGCCTGCAAAGGCTTGCATTTGAATATCTGTCTTTTAAATAATTTCACGTATACACAACTAAGCAGAAAAATTTTCATTGGAATACAAACTTTAAAAACAATCTCTGCAAATTTTATCTGAAGCAGAGTAAGAAATGCTCAATGTCTTTGCTGAAATAGCATTTTTAGGAGAAAAAAAAACACCAAAACAATCTAAACCACAAAAATTAAAGTGAAAAAGCTATTCCCAGCTTTATCTGTCATCTGAAGGAGCCAGAGGCAGGCTTGTGTGTACCCAGAGTCACTGAAAGGGGCTCCAGGACCTGCAGAAGCTTTGTTATCTCAGCAGGTTGGACACAGACTCCATCCCCTGTGAAAGAAGGTCACGTCAGAACAGAGCAATATTTTTTCCCTCTTTTTCTTGCACCTCAGCAGCCTCCTGCTCCCACACTCTTTGGCTTGCAACCTTTATTTTTCAGAATTCTACAATGCTGTTTTGCTGTTACCCTGTAGCTGCTTTTACCCCCAGCTGCTCATCCCAGCAACTGAGCTCCTCTGAGCATCCATGAGAGTCCTCTTTTCAGTCCTTTTATGCTGTGCATCTGAGATTGTCTTGTTGTCCCTACAGCATGTTGAGATAGTTGCTGACTTCAATTTTCACCCTTTTGGTTGTCATTTTCTCACACTCAGAAATACTTCCTACTGTTTCCTTTGAAAGATGCTACAGAAAATGTGCTGAGTGATAGATTTGTAAGCTTAGACTATGTAGTCCAAGCTCTTCTACTCATCCCAGCTTCTTGAGTTCATAGCCACAGCATACTCTCCAAAAAGGCAGTCAGGACTAGCTTTCACCCTGAAGCTGCTTTGCAGAAGTTACCTTCCTGAATGCTGAAGGACTACAGTCAACACAGAGTTTGACCCTGTGTCTCAACCCACAGGTCACCTTGCTGTCCCTCACACTGGGACAGAACTGCTGCCCCTCACACTGCCAGAAGGCACATGGCTGGCCGGGGCAAAAGCCATCCCATTGTGCACATCCTACAGGAAGAAGCTTGAAACCAACAGCAGATCTACAGCGTGGGCACAGCCTCCCTCTGGGCACAAAAACCTGGTAGGATGGGCAGTCAAGTGCTTTTCCCCTTCCAGAAACATGGTGTGGTATTTAATCAGCCTTGTGGGAAAAACATACATGTAATTTGGCATTGAAGTTTGCTTGGCATCCATCCCTGGAGGTTTCTGTACCCTGTGCTAATGGCTTAAAGGGCATGGCACCTCTGGAAGCAAAGGGTGACATGCTCTCCTCAGCGATGCTTGGCTTGTGGTGAAGCAAATATGTGGAGCAGTTGTGTTGGACAACATATAATCTGAAGCTGTGGCATCTCAAAGTTTCTCCATGTGTTTTCTCCCTCGTGGACATCTTTTTTTTGACAGCAAGCCTCTTCCTTAACCCCAGCAGTAGCAGCTTTATGGCTTCTGTATCTAAAGGTCTTACATTTGGTTTTCACAGGGAGCTGCTTTGGAAGCATATCTATTTTACATCTCCTATTAATAGATAAGACACCACAGGGTCATCTCCTAGATCAGCATTCTGCATTTGTCTCAAGCCTCTCACCCTGGGCAATTTACCTCCCAAACTCTCCTTGGCACTCAGGAAGTGCAGAGCAACCTAATTTGCAGTACAAAAAATGAACAAGCCATGTGTGGGATATGAGAGAAGTGTGAATCTTGAATGGAGAGAGTTGGTTTTTGAGACTTGATTGTCAAAGTGTGGCAACGTTAAGAGTCAGCAGATATCGTCCCAGCAGGCTTTGCTGCCTGCTGGCAATCCCAGGTGCCATGGCAGTGACAGCGGCACAGTGATTATGCCTGGGATTAGATTTCCACATGACTGCCACTTGTAAATGGTCCGTGGTTATAGCTTGTGCTGTGATTCTGCTTCCTTGTGGTGGTGAGCAGAGTGGGCAGGTGGGCAGTGGGCTGTTCTGTGGGGGCTGCAGCTCCTGCCCCTGCCGCTTCCCTCCTGTCCAGAGCCCGGCAGCCACCGCTGGCTCCTCACCCGCAGCTGGAAACCACAGTGGCTTTATCGCCAGGATTGATATTATTATATTATTGCTCCAAAGCAGGAAAAGGCATCTGCCATCCTCTCTCCCCAGCAGGGGAAGGCAGCAGAGAGGGATGTCAGCTGCACTCAGGGGAGGCCATTGCAGCCCCTCTGACATTTTTGGCACCTGCTGTGGCTTTTCGTTGGGGAAAGCAAAACTGATGGAGAGCTGTCCAGAGAAAAAGAGCTGCCTGTGATTTGTTTTACAGGTACAGGCAAAAGTGAGGCAGATGATGCAGGCAAGCTGTCTGTCCTCTGGTACCTAAGGGAGCCTGGCTTACACCCTAATGAGTGGGTCTCCTGGCCAAAAACAGGAGGGAGGGAGCAGTGGGAAAGGGGACAAGGGCTATGGAGAGCAGTTATGCAAAAGTTTTGCTGTTACCCTGTAGCTGCTGTCAGAACTAATGGGGCAAAGTGGGATTTCCCCTAAACCTGGGCACCACACTGGGGTCTGGTAATGTTCTTGCCCATCTGTAAGGCTGTTAATGTTTCTGAGGGGCTGCAACAATAGAAGCTATGAAGGAACATATAAAAACAATGACAGAGTTCCTTCCCAGCCCTGTCCTCTTTGATTTGAGCTGGAAAATTAGTGACTAAGCCTTGTTTGGAGCCTTTTCTTCCAAAGTCAGCTGTGCTGCGTACTCCAGTTGCAGACATTGCATTCTCTCACTACAGAGTGGCTGTACTGTCACATCAATGAAACCTGGAGTAAGGAGCTTCTCTCCCTGCCTGGACACCCCCAGCCATCTCCCAGCCATTTGCTGCTGAGGGTTTCTGGCGGGGAGGGAAAGTTCAGGTGCCAGCTCAGTGGGGATGTTTTCAACCCGCAGAGGCAGGGAAGGGGTGGCCGGGCTGCCCGAGCTGCACCCCAGGCTAGCCCCAGTGCTCCCTACACTGTGCCCTGCACACCCCAGCAGCCTTGGTGCCTGCATACTCTTGCTCCCTTTTCCGTGTTAGAGTAGGCTGATTTAGCTAAAGATCACAAATGCTGTGAGAAGGATGGGTAGATAATCAACACCAGATGTTGGGGTAGGCACTGCAGCAGTTTTTCACTGACAAATATGAGGCTGCATGAGCATTTCCCTTCTAACTTCTTGCTTTTGGCTGTTTGTTGCTTTTCTTTTCTCACCCTGTGGGCTGAGATTTCCTTGGCTTGATCTCTGGCAGAATGTGAGATGCTTCTCCTTTGTGTAGATTTCCGCTGCCAAAGTTCCAGGTCAGAAGGGTGGGAGAAAGAATGGAGATGACTTCTCCCTTCTGAAAATGACACTGCCTGTCTCTTTTTGTAAAGCAGAGAAGCAAGGCACTGCTGGAGCCCCTCATCAGGCAGATCTGGGGGCTGGCACATCCCTGGTATGTATGCATGGGTACAGATGGAATGTGTGTTCCCTGCATCCCAACAACGGCTAAGCAGCAATTTACTTTTTAAATGCAATGTAAAGACTTCAGAGCTTGTTGGCACAAGGCTGAGAACAAAAGATTGCAAGAAGACTGGACCAAGTGCCACTGCCAAGCACAGGTGTCTTGAGAAGGTGTCCCTCATTTTCCTTTGCCCAAAGCACTTGCAGCGCACACCAGCCCAGGTCCTGACCACCTGCTCTCCAACGAGTGACCCCATTACAGCCTCCCTCTAATTCTGGATGGCCCCTTTCAGGAACAGCTCCCAGATATACTAGTTTTCATCTTTTCGTTAAAGAGTAAGTGTATCCCCAGAATCCAGACCAAGTGCGTGCCTCATCTTTGAATCATCCCAGGGTGCTGGTGACGGAGGAAGGGGCTTTGTGCCTCCCACAGGAGTTGACAAGGACGGAGGGAGAAACCCATGTGCTCTAACCACAGCTCACCAGTCAGAGAAGCTGTGATGCCCAGGGTATCCTCCCAAAGAAGGGGAATAACCCCCTTAGCAGAGCCTCGCAGCAGGATTTCCCCCTGCGACCTTAAATGACTGCGCGCAGTGTTTGTAGTGCTGCCCGCTGTTCTCTGCATGCATGACGAGGTCTTTGTAATTAATTTATACGAGATGCACAGCCAACCGTACTCGCACAGCATACTACAGATTAAATTTAACATCAAAGAGCAGTTGTGAATGTTTCTTGGCATATATAGGCCACCTAGTTTAACATTTCAGCTGTTTCTGTAGTTAACTGCTTCAGTCCCTGGACAAAGACAGGCAGCTGCCAACAGCTGGAAGCCTCCAGCAGAATGGGCAGAGCATCCGCCACAGACCTCTTTGCCTACGTGGCAGTGTCAGAGCCACAGCCATGCAGGACAGCACTCTGCGTGACCACATAGATAAATATGCAAAGCAGGATCCTCACTAGAGCTGGGGCTGGTGATTTGCTGCAGATGTGGTTTCCCTGGTCAACAGCTGTGCCCTTCTCAGAGGCACTCGTGTCACTGGCTGTGATCTCTGCCACAGCAGGGCTGCTGCCAAGCAGGCTCCTGTGCTCTGCTGAGTTTTTGGTTGGTCACACACAACAGACCATTGCTGTCTGCCTGTAGCTGCTCCTGGCCTGGGTACCAGTGCAGCTACAGCAGGGTTTGCAGACCCTCACCCAGAGCATGCCCACCTTGTCTCCTCATCTTGAAAGCTCAAATTCAGGGTTTCCTGCTAGTGACAGCAAAGTTTTCGATGGGGTCACCATCTAGGGTGGTCACTACTCCACCACTGCCTCTGCAGTAACACCTCAGGGGAACAGTCTCTGCCAGAGGTGGGTGTCCCCTGCTCAGCTGTCACTGCTGGTGTGCATCTCCCTGGCCTGTGGCCATGTGCTCTGGGCTGTGTAGCTCCCCTCTCCCACATTCTTGCTGATACCAAACTCACAAGCACCCAGTTGCTCTCCCAGAAGAAACCAGGATGTGTTCATACACCAGTGACAGATTTCCTCCTGATGGTAGTGGTTTATTTGGCAGAAATGTAGAAAAAAATTCATAAACAGTGAACTAAACCCAAGGCTTCTTTAGCAACTGCACTTTGGGAAAGGGAGCACCTTTTCTCACTGGAAGCCAAGATTTATGTAAAACAATAAATCATTCTTCAGTGTCCCTTGGTGTCTGCAGTGCACTGGAGCAGCTCCCTGAAAGCAAAATGGTGCTTGTTAGGGGTAGGCTGCAACAGGCTGTCCTGCACCTGACTGTAGTATCAGCAGGAAAGATTCTTTTAGGGAAAACACAATGAGTTCCTGGGAAATAACCTGTCCCAGCATCCTGCCGTACCCTACTGAGTCAATGTGAACTGGGCAGTGAGGAGCCACTGGCAGGCACAGAACGCTGCCCACACGGAGTCTGACACAGGAAGAACCAAAAGAAGGGAAAAGCACATTATAGGAAAAGTGGAAGCTAGCGGGAGCTGCTCAGGGTCAGCAGGACCCAGGGCCAGTCTCGTGCAGCACCACCCTGACAGTCTGTTCCGTGTGGGGTACGTGGTGGGGACACAGCACGGTGGCATTCAACCAGTCCCTTGGGAGGGAGAGCTGTGCCCTGCTGCCCACAGCAGGTGCCAGGATTTGCAGGGTTCCACACCCCTGCTTTGCATCAGGCTGAGGCTTGCCAGCTCCCTCTTTGCCTGCTGACTGGGAGTGTTTAACACTACGGCAGCGAACATCATAGCTTAGCACGTGGTGCTCACCAAAACAAGGGTGGGTAAATGATATAAGCTCAGTCAGAGTAAACAAGGGAAAGTGTAAAAGAGGCAAAAAGTTTATGTAGCTTTGACCTGGTGACAGAGCAGAGACAAAGTTAAATTCTCAACCCTTGGATGAGAGGCAGGATCTTATCTTCACACCAAAGGGACAGAGCACTTGCTTCTTCTTCAATCACTTCTGCGTCTTTCACTGCCAGCTTGGAGGGCCACTTGGGGGTTTTTTGTCGCCAGGCTGCTGGCCTGACCTCTACCCTGGCCTTAGGGCATCCTGCTTGACCTGTTGGACACTGATGTGTGTAGCTGAGAGCACTTGTAGCTCATGGTGGGACCCTGAGAGCCCCTTTCCCTTGGAGAGCAGGGCCTTGGTGACCATCTAACGGGATGGGAATGTTCCACTGCCTGCTAGTTATGTAAATATAATGCTTGGCATCTTTGCATATATACTTTTAATGCCATGAATGCCTTTGCCAACTCCCACGTTTTCCAGTGTGCTCAGTTCTGTTCTCAGTATATTTTGCCAATTTACGAAACATGTTTTCAGTCCTATTAGGGTAAATAGAAAGCTTCCTGCATCTGGCCTCTTCATGTCTCTGGGCACTCTGACAGCTCCCCTCATGCCAAAAGTGAGGCCAGCTCCCAATGCAGCTGTTCCTGGAGCCTCTTTTCCTCTCAGGGAGCAAGGATAAATAGCAGCATTTCTCAGAAGCATGGCTGCAGGGAAATACACCTCTTGAAAGTGGGATTCAAAGTCACGGGTAGGTTTGGGGAGAAGAAACTTCGAAGGAAGGAATAAGAATTGATGCAGGTTCTTCATCTATAAGTGGCACAGACTTTATCCTGTCCCTGCTTGCCCCTGCATCCCCACATTCAGGGATGTGCAGACACCTCTGAAGCAGCAGGTGCTAACAGTAAGTGAAGCTGTCCATCATAGCTCTGGACCAAAACTGCAGTTCCCCTCTGTGCCAAGAGCCAGTCCAAAGCCTATGAAGCACTTCCATGCTAATTAGGAGTGCAGTAGGATGCTCACTGTCGTGAGTGCTTCTGCCTAATAAGTTTTAACCTGAAGTGATATAAGTAAACAAGCAGCACAAATGGTGACAAATCACCTTGCTTTCTAATAATCAAAATAAGGCTTTAAATGCAAATTAATAGTAACAACAATAGCCAGGCTTGAAATAAGGCTTAGATGTGGCCATGTTTCCATCACCCTCTTCCTGAAATTTCTCTCCATAGCCAGAAAAGGTCAGTTTTATCACCGGAGGTACCTCACCACAAGAGGACAACGTCTATTGTTCAGGATGAGCTCAGGCTCTCACTCCTAGCCTTGACCTATGGCAGACTTGGCCTAAATTTTAAACACCATATTTTTATTCCCCACACAAAGAGCTAGAGAAGTTAAATCTTGTATCAGCTGGCAGCAGGCTTGCAGCAAACAGCTTTTCTTTTCAGGTCTGAGTCAGCCCCTAGGCTAGGCAGAGCTTGGACATAGTCAAGGGGTGGTCAGATCTGCAGGGGTCCAGGCAGGGAAAGGCCCAGGCTTCACACACTTCTCCAGTGTATCCTTGTCAGCAGAGGTGCCTCCAGTTCTCATCCAATGTTCACCTTGCTGAAATGCAAACTGGAGTCAGCCCACACTTCCTAATAAAATAACAGTGATAGTTTTACAAAGAAGGGCAAAATACGGTTTGCCTGGGGCGCTGGGAGGTGAGTAGGGCCAGGTAGCCAAGGAGACAAATGGCATGACATTTAAAAAACCCCAGTGCTATCAGAGAGGTGGGAACCTACTTTATAGGAAATACTGGGAACTACTTTGAGTGCAGTTAGCAGTTTAGAGCTTTACCTTTGTGGGAAGGATGTGTTGGGAAAAAAGGGGATGTTCATCATTTCAATTCGACTTTGCATATCACAAGTGGGAATTCCAGTTTGTGTCTGGGCATGGATCTACCAAGGCTGTGCACTTCCTGACAGCATTTAAAGTAAGTAGAAGTTAGTAGATTTTCTAGGGTCACATCTGACAAATCTCACTCATTTTATCAAGAAAAGTCTTTCTGGGGAAATAAAAAGTCCACATTATTCACACTTTGTTCCTGAAGCCCAAAAGTTATTTGCTTTGGTAACTCCAGCACAGACTAAGGTTCCCCCTTATCTTTTTAACCCTTGTACTGTCTAAGGTAATTTTCTGAGCGCTTCTTTACCTACTTTGTGCATTCATGCAGAGTTCTTTTTGATTATACAAATCATTTCCTCAGCATGCTTTATTACGGTGAAGCAGCCTTGCACTTCCTTATTCAGCAGAAACAGCTCTTGCAAACAGCCCAAACACCTTCACTTGGCAAAACTCCACACCCGCGTAGCTCTCACTTATCAACAGAGATTTCCTTTGCCCTTTTTGGGTAACAGCATGCCAACAGACGTCCAGCCAGGTCTGCGCTGTGATGGCAGCAATGAGTGGTGCCCAGGGCTGTGGGCACGTGCCCTTTCCCAGCATTATTGGTGCTGTGTGGTCTGACCCACAGGCACATGCCTCCATCACCGGCTGCAGAGCAAACCCCTCCCCACAAAAAGGACAGTGCAGGGCAGCAAGGTAGTGTTAAACAATACCCACAGCAAAAACCCCTATCTGGAGATCTCAACGTGAGATCTAAACAGATCTAAACACAACAGGCTTTGGGATAATTGTACCAACTCTTCATGCACTTGGGTGAGCAGAGTTTTGGAGACAGGAGCCCAGCAACAGCACTAACATTGAGGCTGCTGCTCAGGGCTGAGAGACATTCCTGCTCTCACTGAAGGATGATTTAAGGAGTGTACAAGTGCATGAGGGCACAGAAGGACCTGTGCCCCTCCCAAAGCTCTACATTCAATTTTGCAATTTTGTTTTCTCCTAGTCTTTTAGTGGGTTTTAGTAATACCTGTACATATATCTTTAGGTGGATTTGTACCAGTGAAATGACCCCTCTAGCTACAAAAGGTCTTTGCTTAATTGGCCAAAAAAGCCTCTAGGCACTAAAGAGAGCCTTTGTCTGTGTTATAACAAACAGCATGGCATTTTAAGCTCTCTAAGGAAATGTGTATCTTAAGGTAAAAAATGAGTGTTTGAACTGGCTTTGTGAGCATTTGTGAGCACTTGCTAAGTCTCACATTCTTCTGCACAACGTGCCCAGCATAAACGGTGGGTTGACATTTTGCAGACGTGAGCTCATTAGGGCTGATCTAAGCCTCCTGGTGCAAGTGACTGCCAGGTTCCCCAAGGGGACAGCCAGGAGAGTGACAATGAATTAGCTTAAGCCTACATACTTTAATCTTATAAAAGGAATTTGGGAGGAGTTTAATGAGATCTAAGCTCACACGTGTTATTTTTCAGTGGCGTGTTGCTTTTGGTGGTGTGGTATCCCAGCATGACAGACCCCCGCTGCTGCCACCTTGGTGGAACAGGCTGTGGGGCTGTCCCCTGGAACAAACCACCAAAAAGAGCCTTTTGCTCAAACTAACCCGAGGACAAAGTGCTGTTGTGTGGACTGGGTGGCTCCAGCACCCCAGCAGCTGGGCTCACCTTGGAATTAGACCAAGTAAGGAGGTGGCCAGAGCATATCTCTGGGACTGGAGCAGAAAGGAGGAGAACAGGGACATGGCAGGGGAGTGAGTAGGGACTTTCTTCTCAGGGTGGGGAACAGCTGGGTTTCCTCTGTTGCACCTGAAACTGTGTCCTGGAGAAACTTGTGGCAAAACCCAGGTGGTATAGCTGGGCTTGGGTATGCTCCAGGGTGTTTGCTTTGGGGGAAAAGTGGTTTTTTTTCTGAGGAAACAGAGTGGGAGACAGAAAGAACAATATAAAACAGCTTGAATTCCAATGGGTCCTTGACTTTTAGAAACAACGTAGGTTGCATCTGTTTTTTTCACATAATACAAGAGAGAAAACCGATTTCATTCCATTTGTAGTGAGGCATAAGATTAGATGGGACTAAATATGTGTGTGGGCAGTTTATTAGCAAATGGAACTGAGCAGAGAAGGAAAACAAACAAGTTTGTTTTAGGGAGACTTTGTCATTATATCACTGGTCACAGGCTCCCCAAGGAAAGCAGGCAAGCCTCTAATTGGACTTATGCTGCAATGAGCAGCTGGTGAAGATCCCTGCTCAAGTGTAGGAGAATTGTGAAATTTAGCTTGGTTGAAAAAACATGGCATATTGCAATTATTGATTGTTGATACTTGCAGCATCTATGTGGGTTGCAAGTATTTGTTGGGAACTGGTTACCTTGTGGCCAGTGGGATTGGTGCCCCAGCTGGGTGGATTGTTGGGTATGGAGGGTTCAGAGAACTGAGCTGGGCAGAATCCTACCCCTGTGAAGTCAAGAAAACAATGGCTTCATTTCCAGGCAGTTCAGCTGCTGAGACAAGACTGCAAAGGAAACACTTTTGCAGGGCTGGTTCTTCAGCCACTCGGGCTACACCATCACCCGAGGATGTGACACGGGGGGAACACCACTGGGTGGAAGTGAGAAGGATGGAGGAAGAAGCCCTAATTTTACACAGTTTAGGCTGCTGGGGAGGTTTACTTTTGGGATTTGTTCAGGCATTTAGCCTTCAGTTAAAGTGCTCGGACTGGGAGAATGACTTCTCCAGCTGTTTCATCCCTCTGCTCTTCCGCAGACCAGCTCTCTGGTGGCACTCTCTCATGAGCCACTTCTGAGCATCATTGTTCCAGCAAAGACTCACTTTCTTTCTCTTAAAAAGTGTATTCATACATCCTAATATGATTTTGATTTTTTCCACCAAAATGTAACTATGGTCTAAAATCTGCATATGTGGTGCTTTATGAGCCCTTTTCCTCCATCAGACGCACTACATATCCTGCCATCTCCATCTTCCATTTGAGAATTTGATTATTCCGTCCTGAGGATACTACTTTGTACTTGTCTTTATTAAAGTGTCTCCTGTTATTTTCAGACTATTTCTTAAACGTATCAAGAGGAATTTGAATTCTCATCTTATCAAATGTGCCTGCAGTCCCTCCCAGATTAATGCCACCTGCAAATTTAATAAGCCTGTTCTCATTCCATCATCTGAGCCATTAATGAAAACATTGAATAACATCTGCTGCAGGAATGATCACTGCAAAATCTCAGCTGATGAATCATTCCAACTTGACAATTAAATGTGAGCAGTTTTAAGCTACCCTTATACTCAGTCTATAGAAGCTGCCTTTGGGCCATGTTACCCTAAATTGTTTATGAGTGTGTCATATAAGCCCAAAGTCATAAATCTTACTGAAGTGAAGACACATGACATTGACTGCTCCTGCCTCATCCACAAACCCTATTACCCTCTCAGGAAAGAAAAGTTGACACAACTTCCTCTTGAAATATTCCTATTAACTTAAAATTTTCTCAGCCTTATTATCTAGGTGCTTCAAAATTTTTCTTCAATTATTTGTTTTAGGATTTTTTCCAGAAATAGTTCAGCTCATGTCTTTATAATTTTCTGACTCCAGTCACTACCTCCCTTTATTCAAATGAAACGCTTTTTCTCTGCCTGGGAGCAGAATTTGCAAAAGCTCTCCACGGTGGCCATTATCTTCAGAGAGTAGCCTTAGGTCAATGTTTGCTTTGGGCTTTTGAAAAATCTCTTCTCTATCTGCACAAAAGACTATGAAAACCAGGGGAGATGTTGTTCCTGCGCTGCCTTTCTTTAATGCTACTCATTTTTGGGATACAAGAGGACTTTTCCCCTTCTCTCTGGGCACCAGGTAAAGCCTATTGCTCTAGCAGGAATAGAGATGCTCTGCTGCAAGCGTCGCTAGCCCACTCGTTCACCCACCGCTGTGCCAGGAACGTTTTAGCACATTGGCAAGCTCACCAGCTGCGCTCAGGTTCTGCAGATGCCCATTAGGCTCATTTTAGAATTACTTTCTTATCGCCTAGCTTCTTCTAAAGAGAACTCCGATGCTGAGAATTAGTAATGGGTGATGCCATTTGCATCTTTCAGGAGGACAATGAGAGAAGAATTAACAGCACAGCGATACTGCTAGGTATTATGATGCTAATTTTTCAAATAAAGGGTCAGAGGGCTTCAGGCAGTTATGAAAGGAAGTCTCTCTGTTCTGCATCAACCTCCCACTCCCCACTGCATTTTAACTGGCAGTGGAAGCAGAGTACATGTTGGTGCTGGGAACACTGGGAAGAAGCCACAGTCTCTTTGCAGCCTCTCTCTGCCTTCACCGCCTGCTCTGGGCACAAGTTGTGCATTGTGGCCACCAAACCATAATCACACATTTTCGTTTGGGCTGTGCCAGATACGGTCAGAGCAACTTCACCACGGTGATGCCTGTGCTCTGTCGAGGTGCCCAGAAGCTGCTTCATAAGAGCAGAGCACTGAGCCTGGCCCTGCTCCTCCCCAGGACAGCAGTCCACAGTGACCACAACCCACTGGAGCCAACATCAGCCTGGTGCTATTAAACCCTGCTGTGCTGATTTAACCTTCAGTGGTGGCTACTGATAACTGGCAGCCTTCAGACACAGCCTGACCTGACATGAGCGAGCTGGCACGGCAGTGGGGCAGAGTAACCTCACCACAGCAAATCTCCCCATCAGGCATTACACATCTCAGGCCTCTAAAATAAATATATTGTGGGAAGAAAGGAGCATCAGGGAAGGCAGGTGTGCACAGTGGAGAGGTGACCCTGCTATGTGCATGTGTCCATCCAAAACCTTTTCATGACAGATGTACCTTGAGGAAAACCAGTTTACGTGAGGAGCTTTGGCCGGCGCAGTCAGTGGCATATGAGAACAATTGTCCAGACGCCCGGCTGAAATGGAAGCATTGTCAGTCAGCTCTGCTGAGGCACAGCAGCTGAGCAGCTCCAGGGTTACACACTGAGAAGCCCCTAGCATATGGGGAGGCCAGCCTCTTCCTTTAACCCCTCCCCAGCCTGACAGATTGGGGCATGAAAGGGAGCTGCTGCTGCAGACTGAATTGCCCGAGCAGGCAGTGAGTGCGGGCAGCCGTGGGAGGAGATAATCCCTCGGGAGACTTTGCTCCTTGGTGCCGGTGACACTTCAGGTGGTATGGTGAGATGAAGGCACTAGCTCACTGCTGAGCATTCCTGCTGCTGTGCCCACATGGATGGGCCCTTTTCCTTCTCTTCTCCAGGTGTACTGCTTTGGCTTTGCTGTAATTATTTGCAAGTGGGTAAGAGAGGGAATTACCTTGTTCAAAAGTACTTTGTAGCTGAGTTCTACCCCCTTCTCCAAATTCCTGGGGGCATCAAGGAGAGCAGCAGGCATGGGATTGCAGTGAACTATGGGCTCTTCTTTTTCATGGCAGAGCTTGATACCCACTCCTCACCGGCTAGCTGGTGTCTCCCCCTCAACGCTGGCATGCATGGAACTGGAGAGCCAAACACAGAATGGAAAAGGGCTGTGCAGGCAGTGAAGTGGGAAAGGAAGACTCAGTTTGGAGAGGCAGGATGGATGCAGGGGGAGGTCTGACAAGCTGCAAGACTGGGCAGAGCTGGGGTTCAATACAGAGCTGAGGAGCAAGAGCTGGAGGAGCAACCCACTATGAAGTGGGCAACAGAGGTCAGCAGGATGTGGAGAGGAGAGATAGATGGGGGGACAAACGCTGTGCTGTTTAGAGTTAGGGTTTTGAGATACCTTTGAGTTATCTCATTTAGCTTCCAGTGGTGCCCATGAAAGCCATACGCTGTGGCATTGCAAGCCCATAAGCCTCTGCTGGAGGCGGTCACCTTCTAACATCACTTGCAATTACTGCTGGTGAAAAATGGATTATCTGCACTCAACTAAAGCCTTATTAAGTTGATATGAATCTGATCCAATAAATTATTCCAAATTAAGTTGGGCAACAGCCTCTGAATGAAAAGTCCAGTTAATGAGGGAGCATTGTATCCAGAGGGTGAGGGGTGGGTGGAGGAGGGGGCTGTGCCATGCACATCGGTCTCTCAGTGTCATATTCTGCACAGAGGGGATTTTTATTTATTTGTCTCCTTTTCATTCTGGGATGACACAAAGGAGGAGAAAATAACTCCTTTTCTGCCCCA
Source organism: Vireo altiloquus (assembly GCA_013396875.1). Classification (NCBI taxonomy): domain Eukaryota; kingdom Metazoa; phylum Chordata; class Aves; order Passeriformes; family Vireonidae; genus Vireo; species Vireo altiloquus. Next base: position 206,334 of record VZRF01010836.1, read on the forward strand.
AACTGGAAATCAATGTTGCAGCTGTGCTAGCAGCACCCACCCTGACTTGCCTGAGAGAAAAGCCCCAGTTAAATGAGGGGTGGCTTCCAGCAGCCAACAAATCATATTACGGGGGGAGAAAGATTCAAGACTCTCTTGTTTGATGCTGGTTCATTTATTGAGCAGCATTAACCCTTCTGTATGCTGCTTTGTTGGTTGGCTTGAAAATATCCCCAAGCACACTCCCTGCATGAGCTTGTAGTGACCCCACCCCCAGCACAGGGCTGAAGGGTCGCCCATAACCTCTGAATAACCCCAGCATCTGCCACTCTGCCTCATTAGGGTCTGAGAGCTAACGCTGTATGGCCAGCTTCCGCATGCCCTACATTGGTAATTAGCTTTCCAAGGGGAGGACTGGGACCAGCTGAGAGGGAAAGAAGATTCATTACTAGCAGTGGGGAGGGAGGGAAGGGGTTTCTTTCTGTTGCTAGCCATGCTGGCTTCCCATAGGATCTGCCTTTAAAATCTTCTTTTTGATTTTCTTTTACTAAGCAGTAAGCTGAGCTATGGGGATAATTTGTCTCCTGACGCTTTCAGCTCTGCCTTTGCCATACAATGGGGTATGAGATGCTTAAGGTTTCGTTGGATGAAACAATGAACCCTGGTATTTCTGCAGGGGAAAGTGTAAGCTAGGTGAATGTTTCTGACACGTAGATTGTGGCTCCAAGCTAAGGATACAGAGAGATGTGGGCTCCTGGGCTAGACAACCTCCCACATCTCAGAAAAATAACCCCAAGGACTGGACACGGAGAAAAGAAAAAAAGTTAAAAAGAGAACTAAAAATAGAAACAACAGAAGTACTTACAAATGAAAATAAGTGAGGATATTTTGCAGCTTAAAAGAAATGAATGAGGATATTGAGAAGTAAAGCGCAGAGAGGCACACATTATGGGAATAAACAAAATGAGTCAGGGTTAAAAATAGGTAAATACTGAGAGCAAGCAATGTTTAACATTTACTGACTGAAAGAGCAGGAAGGAAATCAGACCCAAGCAGCAATAAAATAAGAGCATTTCAGGAAGAGCAACCTCCCGCCGCCTCCCAGCTAAGCAGCTTTAGCTGCAGAATGAGACAGTCAATGGCTTGAAAACATGCAAGAAAGAGGAAATGAAAGCAGCCGAATGAGATGAAGGATCAAACGCATTTGGACTTGAACTTAAATGTTACTTGAATTAATAACATACACCCAACTTTCACATCAGACCCTAATACTTTTGTTCTCCATTTTGTTCTCCTTGGAGAGTAGTTACACAAATCAGTGTAAAGGTAATGCCTTACAAGCCCAAAGGAGGCATCCGCAGTCCTCCAGTGGCTGAGATGCTGTGCAGCTCCCTCCTTCCCCCAGCCTGCCTCTAATCTGGTTGTGTCCCAAGAGGTTCTCCTGGACAGCCTCTTGTTCAGAGGTTCAGAGCCCTTCCTATTTGTCTGTACAGTGTCCAAGCTGCAAGTGGAACAGCAAATCATAAGAATTAATGAAACAGGAAAACTTGTCCTCTTGGATTCGGGTATGCAATTACATAGCTGCATAAAATGAGGACGATTAATGCTTGTATTTGAAACGGAAAACCACAATAACAGGACTGAATTCAAGAAAATTGCTCTGAATTTTTTGATTTATGAAAGGAAGAGTAGCATTTCTCATCTGCCGCTCACTTCAGGGATCCTGAACCTTCTATTCTGTACTGTCTGTGAGGGATTAAAAAGCCTTTCCATGATATTGAAGATTATTTTACTTCTTTAAATAGAATTGAAAGAGAAATAAAATCCAGCTGCACCTTCTCTTACAAGAGTGGAGTGGGACACATTGAGATAGTCTCTGCTGTGATTTATACACACCAATCACGTCTGAGGGGGTGTATGAATAATACTTGCCTTGAAAAGGCTGTGGCACATCAGCCTCTCTTGTTATTATTGATCCCAAGGGCAGAAAGGTTTTGTCGTTAGTTTTTTTAGTATCATAATCTCTGGCTCAAGGACTGGCTTCAGGGAGGGACAGTGCAAGACAAGGTTATGATCCCTGAAAGAGGGACCTCTGTGATCGCTCCAGGTCACTCATCCAGCTGACTCCAGAAGAAACCTCTCAGTGCATCTCAAACCTCAAAACACCCTGTGACAGATTAGGGCCTTCGTTGCACAGGACCAACTTCCTTGTATGTGACAGACAGATTATTGATAGGAAGCATATAGAGGACCCCAAAAGAGGAGCCCCTAATCACCAGTAGACCATTACAACACACCAGAGGAGATTGCTTGCTCCTTCTGATTACCACCAGTTGAAGCACTTTTTGAAACAGTGAAAACCTAATGTCTGTCTGTTGCCTAAACCTTCTGAGGACATAGAAGCAAAGGCTCAGATGAAAATCAGAGTTTGTTCCTGGCTGTCATGGTTACAACCACCCAGCAAGGATTGGGGAAACTCGGCTGCACCAGCTCCTGAAGAAAACTGTGGTATGCAGCACCTTACAGCAATTTCCCTGCTGCCAAACAGGATCCATGCCCCCAAAATAACACCAGCATCACAGGCAGGTGCATGAGTGTTCTAGAAACACCAAAAGAAATACATCTAGAGTGTCTATACCTCACTTCTACCCATTCAACCCTTTATACTGATGCTTTCCCCACAAAACCAGAGTGAGGGGAAAGAGGTGTTCAGGCAAGGCTCTTCTTAATATCCCCTCAACCTGCAGTGAAGGACACATTTTTGTTTTAAGAGGTCCGGATTATTCTGACCACGGCAGGTGGTCTTGGAGGAGCTCAGCATATGCTCCATGTCATGAGAATCATCATGGAGGGATGCAGTAGTTCTCCAGTAGAGGAAGATGGGACTATCTGCCAGGAATATTATGTGAATTTTCTTAAAGTGACAGAAGAACCCCTATTTTTAAGTCATTTAGTCACAGTCCAGGCCATGGTGCCAGGCCAGGTGATGGCTGTCCTTGCTGTATCCACCAAGGTGATTACTAAGCAATGCCCTGAGCTGTCTGGTCTTGCTCATGGTAATAAGCTCCCTTGAACACCTTGACAGGCACAGCCCCTCAAGGCTGAGGAGTGCTTCCAAGCTATCTGTTAAAAAGCTTAAAATCCTGCAAATCTGACATGGTTCACTTCCCAAGAATCTTTTGATGGCACAAAGTCATTATTCTCATTACATGTCATCTCATTGCTCTTTTTTAATCATAAGGGAATTTACACAGCAAAGTAGCCATGGTCCTAATCCTGTGTTTGTAGCATCCCAGCTGGAAGCCATAGGGATGGCTATTTTGTCACAGGACAGAGAAGTGCAACACCGAGGTGGAGAGAAAGAGGAGCTGAATGCTGTAGAAACATGGGTCCAATTTATTTTGAGATACGTGCTGCCCTTCAAAAGAGCCGTACTGGGGTGATGTGTTTTCCACAAATTGCTGTAGTGCTCTGACTTATGCTTTTGGGGTCATCCAGAAACCTTGCTAGAGACAACAAAACAGAAAGCCCATAAAGAAATAAAAGGTTAGACAAGACTGTGTGACCCCATTAAGATGTGTTGTTCCCTTCTTCCCAGACTCTAGATCATCCTAGCTCCACTCTCATGCAGTGTGAGAAAGCAGCTTGTTCCCAGGCCTCTGGAGAATATGGGCTTGGAAAGAAAACAAAGTGTAAGTAAGGGTATCTTTGCACAGGCTGGTTAGGATTCAAAAGCTGAGGTCAATGTTTGTCTTGAATTTGGCTACTTCTCCAAGACTGCTGGCGAGTTGTCCAGCATGGTCTCTGCCTTGGCAGGGTGTTTAGAGGGAAGGAGATGATGTGTTTTTGTTTCCACAGAAATACGATCCAGGTCACCTGGCTCAGCCGTTCTGAGTCTGTTTTGCACCCTGTACTAAATATGCAGAGACTGTCTCAGGCCAGGAATGTGGCCCCACCGTCCAGCCCCATCACTGCTGCTGCAATCCCTGCAGTGCTGGGGGTGCAGCCCTGCTGTATCTGAGGAGAGTGATCATCTGGACCCTTCTCATGGCTGCTTCCATTCTGTTAACCAGGCAGTGCCACTCTGAAACCAATGCTTCTATTAGGGAAAGGAATAGAGAGAGTGTAGTCAAATACTTGAATAAGGCAGAGGATACTGACCCAGTAGATTTGGGTTCCAGTATCACCTTAGCCAAAAGTTTGCCATACAGCACGTTGGCAGCTGTATAATTGGCAGGCAGGAGGTTCAAACAATGTCCTTCCTATCTCCCATCTTGGCAAAAGGCCCTCACCAGAACCATGCCCTGAGCAGATCATTGATTTCTGTGCTGGCAATTTGCTGCCCTCACAGCATGTCGTGATTCCAGGGCCCAGGAAGGGGTACGTTGTCCATCTTTCCTCCCGAGCTGAGGGATGCTCTGTGCAGCTGGCTTGTGCTTCATTTCTTGAGTCAGTTTGATTGTTCATCTCCCATCCTTGCCATAGTATCATGTTGTTGCCGTGCCTCTGTATTTGTGTTTGTTTTCCTGGAGCCGCTGCCTTCACTGCCAGATTCTGCTGGCTACACAAATCTGCTCTGTTGGCTGCCAGATCCCATTTTGGTCCCCACAGAAATGCTAGAAAAGAACTCCTTGCAGCTGCTGTCCCCCTGTGTGGACTCACCTGCCAGCCCCTGCAGACACAGTCACACCTGGCAGTGAGGGCAGGCAGCCTCTGCCCAGGCATGACACCCACCACGCACGGGGGAAACCCCACAGCCGGGGGCTTCATCCATCAACACCTGCACAAGGCCTGAAAACAAACCAGCCGTAGTCAGAGCCAGAGATAAAGATGATTCAGCCTTTTGCAGACATCTGAAGTGTGAAATTGGGATGATCTTTTCCCATATGTGAAAGCAATGAGCAAGAGCATCTGTGAAGGGAGAGGTAGTACCTGTCACGAGCATCACTCCTACAGATGGGAGAAAACAGTGATCCTTTGCAGGGAGTCTTAAGTTTTGAACTCAGATCTTAAAGGCATGTTCATGCATACCTATTTCTATTATTAATGAAGGTGTCAGTGGATGACAATTAATTTCAGTGAGTTGAGCTTTTTTCAGGGGGGGAAGTAAAGACTGGGAAATTATTATAACCTGTGCTTTCTGTCATCATCGATGTGCCAAACCACAGTATGTCTGGGCAGCTCCACATAAACACTGCTGAGTCAAACCAGAGATCATATTTGGTCTCTAACAAGTCTGTCTCATTTTCTAATTTTGTGACATAAGATAGAGTGATACATAAGTGGGAAGCAAATATGATGAGTATATAAACAAAAGAGGGAATATGAGTCAGTTCCAGCATTCAAGTCACTGAAAACAAGCCATGTACTCTCAGTACTGTGACTTGGGGTTGAGCAAGCTCTGGTGGGCCCTGTACTGGGGATATGGGTGGTAGAGAAGAACACCTGGGAGCCTGCATGCTGGTCCAAAAAGCAGTGGGCTCAGACCAGTGCCACGACTTGAAAGCTTTGGCCTGCATCCATTTGTGCCTGCTGCATGGAAAGAAGGACAAGAAATTCATCACCTTTTCAAAATCTAACACTGGCTTTTTTTTTTTTTCTCCTCCCACAAAATACTCTTTGTGGAACATGTAGTCATGAGCCTCACTAATTGGTTTCGTCCCGAGGATAAAGATTTCCTTTCTTTCTGGAACCCGTCAGCAAATATACTCTCAGATTTGCTTCTCTAATTTGGAAAAACGACCCTTCCCTTTCTCAAGTTGTTGAGGATGTAAGTTGTCCTACCTAGTCTTGAGGTTTAACAGCTTTCAAAGGCTCTTTCTTCTAAAGAAATTATTCTAAATAATGTTATAGGACATTTTAATTAAGAGGAGATAATAATCCAGTAAGAACTAAAGCCAGATCCCACTCTTGTCTTCTGACCAGCTAATGACCAGCCACCTCCTTTTGTTCATGCCTGCAGGAAGGAAGTCCCAATGTCTGGAAACTGGCAGACCAGAAGCCCTGAGTTCACAGTAGTGAGAGCATCCTTGGCAAATTAATCTAATTATCTTGGCTTCCTACTGAAAATTGCAATAAAAACTTTTAAATATTGTTTCTGCTTGGCTGGTTCTTCTCCCTGACACTTAACTGTCCTTTTCCTCTTCTTATGGCAATCTTTGGTTATGGGTTGGTTATTTTTTCAGGGAAAAATTCTCTCTTGGCAGTCATTACTATTGTGAGACCTCGTCAATAACAATTTTTTTCTCTAGAGAACTGATCAGAGCAGGTTAATTCGTGTTCTTTGTGAAGGCCTGCATACAAAATGCTTGCCATGCTTTCGCCCTTTTGAATGATTACAGCTAGAGGTGCACAGGTTTTTCTTTAACAACTGCACACAAATTCCAGTTAGATAAAGATTATTCCAGGCATTTTTCTCTTGTTCAGACACTGGTGACAGTCCTCTAATTTGATCAAGAAATGGGATAGTTTTCTATTAATTTGCTGGTACTTAATGATAGAAACCCAAAGTCTGCTATCGAATATAAACCACAAAGCTGGGTGGGTCAGAAGTCTAAATTTGTTGATTGTGCAGGGAAGCAGCATATTTAATGGTTGTAGACAAGTAACTAGAATATCCAAACCCCAGCATGGCCCCATCAAACATAAGCCCTTCAATACAGGAACATTTTGTCCCCTCATAGCCTTGAGGAATGTAAAAAGGCATTGAATGGGTCTTCATCCCATCCAAAACCAAGAGCTGCTCTCTGGTTTTCCTGGGTATAGGACAGCAAATCTCATCCAGTGCCAGGAGCAGAGAAAGCAAAGCTGAATGTTATCTGTCATTTCGTTGCCTCTGTGCTTTGTGGCCTCGATGTCAGAAAGCCCATTTAAAGGAGCACGTGGGGATCTCTTGCCCATCATTGCCACCCTTGAGACATTGTTGAGCTTTATTGCAGCAGAGTCTAAGCAGACATTGAGCCTATCAGCTGCTTCCCCTGGCTCAGTGTACAATTCGTTCATACTGTTCTTTTATTAGTTTGTGGCTGATCCTATCTCTCCACTGAACAGTGCTTCTTTGGTATGAAATTGCTGTCAGCACTGACAGTTATGATTACCATCCTCCCTTATTTTGATTATTTGTATTACTCCGCAATTTATTCACCTGTCATGGTTTCCGGATAGTGTATTCATCTCTGGTTCTGGTAAGCCTGCCCGTCTTCAGTCCTTTTCCACAATCATCACGACTTACCTTAAACCAAACTTGAAATCTGTAATGGAACTTGAAATACTTATTTGAAATCACTTTAATTATGTTGGTCTGATTCCATAGGAAAAAAAAAATTAGAAATAAAAAACCTCACACCAAACCCCAGAGCTCACGCAATTCTTCTGGCAGTTAGAATTTGAAAGCTAAGCAATTAGAATTACTAACACAGGTGTCTCTGACAAAGGTTGGATTGACTTTGTCTAGTGTAGCCCTACAATGCAAAGAGTTAAAAACACATGTTCTTAAGCCCAGTGCAAGGTGTTCTAGGCAGAGACACTGGCCAGTCCTTGGCACACTCTGCAGAGCCTGTGCTGTTGTGTTGCACAGGGATATGGAAACTATCAGAGCTATCCAAGGATGAAGGTGATGAACAGTGTGGGGCGCTTGCAGACAAGGGTGCTCCATGGTCCTGCTCTTCTCTTTCTCCCTCTTTACAAAATTGTGTGAAAAATTAGTTAAGAAGTGCCAAGAGGAGCATAGAGAAAATCACCTAGGCAGCAAGTAATTAAAAGAAACATGAGGAAAAGAGAAAGCTAGACATGCAAAACCTGAATTGTGCACTGTAGAGTGATTGCACAGGGTGAGGAGAGACTTGATGGGAGAGATGGGAGAGTATAAACACTTCACAACAGCAGCAGTGAAGGAAGGAATTAGTCACACCTACAGAAGACAGTAAAACAAAATTAAAGAACTGATGCTAAAAAGATTGATTTTTGCATCTCTCCACAACCAGACACAGACTCCCCAGGAGGAGGACAGCAGGACACGTCTCACCAGCCTGTTACAGTGTGAAGTGCAAAGGGCCAGCACAGCCCTGAGAAGCTCCTGGCAGCTCTCCTCGCTGGCAGCGCCTGTGGCTCCGTTGCTGACTGGGAGCCATTGGAGGCACAGGGACAATCTCTCAGTAATTGCATTCTGTGTCGCAGGGAAAGCTGCTTTCCTGCCAATAAACCTGTGTGCAGCTGAGTGTAAACAAAGATAAAGGAGATTATCTGCCTCCAATTTAGGGAATACAGAGTAAATGGGCTCCTCATATGTACTTAACAGGTCGGTTTATCCACATTTTATTTACTACTACACGGTTTAAAACAGAGTTGTGGGCCTCCCTAGGACATGCCCTGGCCCTCTTCGCAGAGAAGACCAATCTGTCCATCATTTATCTGCAACACTACGTGGAGATTTTGCCTTGACCTGACTTGGTACATCAGCCTCAAACAAATCCAGCAGTGGCCCAAGTAATTATTTTCTTTCCCTGTGTGAAATAAATATGCTCCAACATCCATGCTGCAAATAAACTCCAAGCCACAAAGGTTGTATCATCACCATCATCTGCACCAGAGAGAAGCCTTGTTTGTAAATCAGCTTGACAATTCTATTAAGCGCTTGCTTGCAGTCAGAGATGTTCCCTATAAAACTGTGGGAGCATCGGTGACCGACCACTGACTGTACCCTGCTGACACACTGAGCTGGCCCCTCAGTGTGGATGGAGCTCGTGTGCAACAAAAGCAGAGCACAGAGTGGCAGCTGGCCCTTGCCATGGGGAGCAGAGGGAAACTGAGGGGTGAAACCCTCTGAGCCATGCTCACTGCTCCACTGGAGAGCTCCCAGCTGAGCCGTGGAGCAAGGGGGTACCTGTAAGTCACAGTATGGCTGAAACCACCCAGTGCCAACCCAAAACAATGATAAAGTCCTTCAATAAACTCCTAGCATCTTCTGCGAATAAGGAAGTGTCCATACATGACACAAGGCACTCTCGATCCCCCCTGGCATGGTTTTATTAACATTTATTGCATACATAGAAAAATGCAATTGAATTCATCAGAGAAAAAGGGATGATGTTGATGGGATGTGTTCATGATTGGAATTAGTCAGATGGTTAGTTGTAGGCAACAAATGTTTTAGTGTTTATTCATGAATATTAGTGCTTTGGGTATGATTTTGTTTTGAGGGGAGAAAAAAGTGACTCTTTGTTTTCCACTCTGGTGAGATATCCACCTGGAGTGCTGCATCCAGCTCTGGGGTCCTCAGTAGAGGAACAACTTGGATGTGTTGGATTGAACTCAGAGGAGGGCTGTGAAGGTGATCAGAGGGATGGAACAACTTTTCTGTGAGGACAGGCTGAGAGAGTTGGAATTGTTCAGCCTGGAAAGGAGAGGGCTGCAGTTAGACCTTGCTGAAGCTTTCCAGTACCTTACAGGGACTACAAGAAAGATGAGGACAAACATTTTTGCAGGGCCAGTTGTGGTAGGACAATGGGCAATCGTTTTAAATTGAAAGAGAATCAATTTAGATTAGATGAAGTTTTTTACAATGAGGGTGGTGAAACCCTAGTACAAGTTGCCCATAGAGGTGATGGGTGACCCCTCCCTGGAAACATTCAAGGACAGGTTGGGTGGGGCTTTGAGCAACCCAATTTTAGTTGATGTCCCTGTTCATTGCACAGAACTTGGACTAGGTGACCTTTAAAGGTCCCAACCAACCCAAACCATTCCCATGATTCTATGATTCCCATGAACACCAAAATCACCAAATTCCTCTGAAAGTGGATCCCCTCTCTCTACGCCTTTGACATTTTAAAAATGTATATCAAATTCTATATGTCAAACATTGCCCACATCTGCATCCACTGAATGGGGAATTTTGTCCCTGGAAAATGCAGAAGCCTTTCCCTTCAGCTGGCAGGGGAACATCTCAGCTCCACAGCCGCTCACAGGAGAGCAAACACAGGTCTGCAAACAAGACCATGGTCCCTCCTTTTTCAGCATATCCATTAATGGCAGTTCAGAGCTGCTCTTGGTAGTAACAAAAATTTCTGAAACTTCAGAGCAAGGTTTATATCATACAAAAAATCCCAAGTGATCTTAAGTGGCAGTTTTGAGACATTGCCTCATCAGGTATATCCTATTACCAGCTTGCCGGCAGGAAAAAGACATTTTTTGTGCCTTTCCTTCCTTTTTCTTCATCATTTCTAAGTGGCCAGCGACAGACATGTTCTCAAGCTGTATTTAATGAGACTGATCTTTGACTCATCTTGCTTCCCTGGAAGTTTCCTTCCCCGTCCCCGAAGCTCTAGGGGCGAGAGGTAACAAACCGTAACCAGTCTGCTACTAAATGGCAGACTGATTTCCACCAGACAGTCCTATTCATACCCCTGATTGTATGGGGTTTTTTATCCTTTGAATTAGAGTCTGGTCTGAATAAGCAATGGAAAATGTTCCAAGAATAGATCATTTACGGTTTCCCCTTTGTCAAAAATTGCCACATGGGGGACAGAGAAGTTGAAAGTAGCAGCAAATTACACAAAATGTTTGAACAAGAATTACAAGATGTGCCCAGATAATGATATATTTTTTGGTTTGCGGTCTTACTCATCTGTAGAGCATTAAAATGAGCGTTCTGTGGTGCTTTCCGTTTTGGGATGGGCCTTTCTCGGCATGCTGATGAGCCCAGCCCTGCTGTGCTCCACCACAGGGACCATGACCATCCTCGCCCTGATCTAACCATCTCACCTCTGGCTGAGGCCACAGGGCACAGAGGAAGAGCCTGGGGATTGTTTTGGTTGGACCAAAGATGATGTGCAATATGTTCTCTCATGATTATTATTGTTCTCAGTCACATGTTAGAGATCTGACAGCCAGATCTGATGTTATCTAGTCTGAACCACTTGCACAAAGAACAGATTTCTTTCCTATCCTGATATGAATAAATTTTAACCCCTGAGGGATTTGGAATTGGCTCAAAAAAAAAAAAAATAGGATCATTCTTGGGACAGGTGCCATTACAATTAAGATGAATCTTCAGAGTGATACAGGAAGATTTCCACTCTGACAGATAGGGAATGGGACAAGGACTTTTATATAAATTTAAGGCCGATAAGAAAAGTGAGCTTACAGTCCCATGTTGTTTCTTTAAACAGAGATTCAGCCAGGTCTTTCTCCACAGATGTTTGGTATAAAATGAAATCCATGTGAAAATAAACTTGCCTGCCTGTGTGCGCATTCATGTGTGTCCACATCTGTGTGTACACAGAGACGGGGAGAGTTTCAGCTCTGTTCACCTCCAGATCAGCCCCTTCATGCCTAAACCACATCCTCTTCCTGTGCTTCCAGAGCCTTGAAAGGCCTGTGATAAATGATGGAGAGCCACACAAGGGCTCTAAGACCAAAGCATTTATCTTCCAATAATCATCTGGCAATTACCATTCCCTTGCTCTTCTACAAGGTTCCAGGTGTCAACACATCAGAGGCAAGTGCACTAATGTGCAAAAAGAGACCCTCTCCTACCAGCTTTTGTGATCACCTGCATCAGGAAGGCAGCAAGCTTGCAGGGCTTTCCAGAGCAGGAAAGGTTAGGGGCTGCCCCTCATCTCCAGGGGCTGTTTCACCCTAAGGGAGTGGTCGTTCTCCTTTCCATCTTGTGCAGCACTTTTTGATGGCTATTCTGAGCAGAAACCACACACCTGATCCTTCCAAAGACACAGAGTGCTGGTCCTCATTAGTAGCAGTGATTTCGTTGGTCTGTTTTGTTTTCTCTTGAGGACTCATGAGGCTGCTAGCCCTTCCCTCACCGTACATGGTACCTGCTAGGACTAAGCTCTGAACTAAGAGCTCTCTCTAACTGAAGCTTTCTGCTTGCCCTGAATCCTGCTTGTCCTTGAGCTGATGTTGGTTTGTGTTCACATCTTGTTCAGGAAACAGAGTTGTTTTCTATGCAGGAGACCCAAGTGGCAGCTCAGTAGTTTGGTGTATCTCCTTTTTTTTATCATCTCTGAACTTCTGATCTGTGTGTTCCAAGCCTGGTGCTTCAATGCAAATACGGCTAAAATAATCTGCTGCCAGGGTAAACTGTACCTGATGTATTAGATGGACTGTGCCAGTACATCTAATACAAGGCATCACCCTCCATTACAGTTCTTGCCTTGTTCTATTGATGACCTCATTTTGGTGGGTGATAGGAGAAAAGGAGTGTACAAATGGTACCAGCACAGAGCAGCCATTTTGCATTTCACATGTATCACACAGCTTTATTTTGCTTTCACTTTTCAGCTGTTATCACAGCATTTATGGAGCAAAGGAAATGTGTGGATGATTTGTGGAGGAACAAAATGTGCCTTGAATAGTTATGTGGATTTCCAGTGGCTGGGGAGCTATCAGGAAGTTGTGTGGGGCAGCCAGGTGTGACTATTGCCACTCAGATCGGGGCTAGGAGGGCATGGTACACCAAGGTGTGCTGGGTTTATACGGCAAGGTTTGGGTAGCAACGTGGCTACTGGGGTGTCTTCTGCTGCCAGAAGCTTCCCCAATGTCCAACAGAGCCAACTGGCTCCAAGATGGACCTGCTGCTGGCCAAGGCTGAACCCATCAACAACGATGGTAGTGCCTCTGGATAACAGAGCTAAGCAGAGAAGGAAAAGCTGTGCAATTGAAACCGCAGCAGGAGAGAGGAGTGAGACTATGCAAGAGGATGAGCCCTGCAAACACCGAGGTCGGTGCAGAGGGAGGGGCAGGAGGTGCTCCAGGCGCTGGAGCAGAGATCCACCTGCAGCCCATGGAGGAGCCCCACACCAGAGCAGTGGATGTGACCAAAGCAGGCTGGGAAGCCTGTAATGGAAAAAACTCCTGGCAGGACATGTGAACCCATGGAGAGAGGTGTCCATGCTGAAGAAGGTTTGTTGACAGGACTGTTCCTGAAGGACTGCACCCTGTGGACAGAGACCCATGCTGCGGCAGTTAGTGAAGAACTGGACTGTCTCCCGTGGGAGAGATCCCAGACTGGAGAAGGGGAAGAGCGAGAGGAGTCCTACCCCTGAGGAGGAAGGAGCTGCAAAGACAAAGTGTGACAAACTGACCACGGCCCCCAGTGCCTGTATTTCTGTGCTGCTGCTGAGGGGTGCAGGAAAGGAGGGGATTGTGGGGAAGGGAGAGAGAGAATCAGGAATAAAGTTAATCTCAGGAAGAAGGGAGGGGCGGAGAAAAAGTGTTTTAGTATTTATTTTTAATTTCTCATTACTGCACTCTGATTTGATTGGAAATAAATTAAATTAATTTCCCCAAGTTGAGTCAAGTTTTTCCTGTGATGGTAACTGATGAGTGATCTCTCCCTGTCCTTATCTCAACCCAAAAGCCTTTTGTTGTATTTTCTCTTCCCTCTCCAGCTGAGGAGAGGAATGATAGAGCAGTTGTGGTGAGCACCTGGCATGCAGCTGGGGTCAGCCCACCACACAAGGCTCTTTGAGCTTTGTCTTTTAAGAAAAGATATATGGGGCCTTATGATCCTGGTTTATTTGGAATGAAGCAGCCTGACACCATAGGCAGAATGGCATAGGGAAGTGTTTAAAGCACAGGGTTTCCAATGCTATTCTGGTTACTTGCATCTCTCAGTTCTGGGGACACATCTCTCCATGTCAGTCAGCACTGCTGACCACATAGGCCAACTCATGGACTTTCTGCAGGGATGGTCAAGAAGACTGGGATGAAGTGAATACGTGAACTAGGGAAGTGTGAGACAGCAGGTTTCAGCCACTACACGTCTTGCTTTCCAAAATGTCAACCCGGTGGGGAATATATGTGCAAATGATTAGTAATGAGTAAGAATTACTTGGGTTGTTTAGTCTTCTTTCCTTTGACTGTATAGTTTCATGTATTTTTAAATTTTTGTATCTTTTTTTTAGCCAAAGAGTATGCCCATCTTGCTCTTTTAAAATCCTCTTAGGCTGGTAACAACTGCCTGGGAATCAAGTTGTTTTACTGAGGTGGCTCAAAAAAGCCCGCACTGCTCCAGTGTGTTGCTTCTGACATCAAAGTTTTGTGAATAAATCAAAAGTGTCTTGTTCACAAACAACTGGGCACACAGCTCTGGCAGTCCCATTCACAGCCCTCCATGCCAGAGCAGCCATCCTGTGTGAGTGCTCAGAGAAAGCAAATCCCATCAAGACAAAACCAGGCCAAGGGAAGTTAATTTAAATGAATATTCAAGAGGCATTTTTTGGCAGTAACAGTCTGTCTTTATTCAAAGGTGAAAGGCTAATTGAAGACGATTAGCTTCAAAAAGCCTTGCCTCACACTGGTATTGCTGCTGCCTTGCTTACCACCCCTGCACCATTCACTTTCATCACTTTTGTACATAAAAGCAGCTACACTAGTCGGGATAAAAGCCCACTTAATGCTGCCACCCTTACAGCAACTTTAGCAGGAATTCAGAGGAAGTGTGTTATATACAGGAAAAGTCCAGGCTCACAAGACTGAGCTGTCTGAGGTAGCAGCTTTTAGCTTCATGTAATTTAAACTGCAGGGCCTTCCAGTGCTAGAGGTTGAACACAAATTACTACATTTAATTGCCACTGGTATTTAATTGCTATTGGTATTCCCACAATTAAGATGGCTTTTATCTTTAAAATAATTTCTGCTTTTGATCAGAATGATGTCAAATGTCAATGAATTTTGAAGTTTAGTTATTGTATGCATTTCATGCATTTTTCTCATGATTGAGAGACTATAGAATCAGAGTATTATTTAGGTCAGAAGGGATGTGTGAAGATTGTTTATCCAATTGCCCACTGGAAGCAGGGCCAGCTTGGACCAGGGTACTTGAGCTGCCTGGATCCAGACAAGCTTTGAATGGCTCCAGGGGTGAGGATTGATTTTAGCAGTTCCCAAGGTAAGTCTTTCCCCTGCAAAAACCATTTTTATTCCTTCTTTTGGTACCATTTATACATTGTTGGGATGGACAACAGGAATGCTGGTTTGTGGTTCTCAGATCAGCCCTTCAGTTCTGGTTTTGGAAATGCTGCCATGGTTCCCACACTCAGTTCTTCTGTCATCAAAGCAATAATTCTTCAGTAATATGGCAGGAAAATAAACAGCCTTTTTTCACATGGTGACAAGAAAGTAAACAGATAATTTATGAAATAAAGTGTTTTGAAAAGCAGATCTAGACCTCTGTCACACCATAATCAAGGTGTTTATCACAGTATTAAGGCATACCTATGTGGCAAACTCATTATTATTAGGTTACACTGGGTAGAGCAATCTGTACATCTCTAGCATAACAAATTAGCAGAGGCACTGCCAGGTTTCTGAGCAGTGAATTCCATGTGATTGCACCCAAAGACCTCCATCAACATCAGATGTGTTATAGGAATGCACATGAGCACCAGAGAGCTGAATCAAAAAGAATCAAAAAATGGGGATAATTGCTGCCTTTTTTGTGAGGCAGATTGCATTTCAGAAAGAGTACAGAGAAAAAAGAAGAGCTCTATTTCTATAAGGCTAATAACACTCTTCCTGGATTTTGGGCAGGAATGCAAGCATGCACCCTGTTCCATAGATCATAACTGTTTTTGTTATTAATAATGCATTCCAAATTTTTTTGTATCAACTTTACTGAGCTTATGTGTACATAAAAGACTACCTAGATACAAGGAATAGATTATCCTAGGGATGGCATGTCCAACTGTGCAAAAATAATTAGCGTAGGGCTTGAAACCTGGTTTCTGTTGTTTTGTTGGATGTTACATAACCAGGGTGTTGGATCTGCTCCATGCTATTTACCAGTGCTGGGTGACATAGCAGGTTCTTATGTTTCAGAGTTTGGATTATTTCCTCATGAGCAGTGACACTGGGGGGGTACAGAAAGACCCTTTTGGGCTGTGCTGGAACTGACTTGAACACCAGAAGAAATTAAATGTGCTGTACTGGGATGGCATCACCAAAGTGCTCCTGCTAAGTGAATGCAGTACCTTCAAAAGATGGTCATCCCTCAATGGCTTTATTTGTTTGTTATAAGGACTGTCTGGGGATGTGTCTCAGACAATGTGTCCTTAAGTGCTGGACATGTGCTATCTCACACTTTCATGCATAAAATGCACTTTGGTAGGGTGGAGAACACCAGCAGAAATATTAACCACTCCAAAGGCAGAGTGGCTGAGCCAAATGGAAGGGTGAGATCATTGCTCTGGGTAAGAACAGGCAAGGCAACCTGTCACAGCTGATGGCCATCTCCAGCTCGCTCCCTCCTACTCGTGCAACGCCTGCTGTTCCTTCCCCCACTGCCACGTCACCAGCACTTGGGATTGCTGTCCAGAAGTGACAAGCTGGTAACACAGAGGCAGGTGTGGATGCTCTGAAAGCTGTGGCTGCAAAACTATGCCAATATGGCTCAGGGCCCAGAGCTGTTTTCTCCTGAGCTGAAGTGCGGAGAAATCTGACGGCCCTCCTGGTGACTGAGAATTTCAGTATGAGAAAGGATATGGAAACGCTGCCGTAAAAGAGTCTGTTTTGTCTTTCCCAAAGGTGACATGAACCTCACATAAACAGGAAAAATCAAACTTTACAGCAAGGTGTAGCATAAGCACCCCTGAGGACGATGGCTCATTTAGGAGGTACTTGACCAGTGCCCCCTCAGTGAGGAGAGCATCCCAGTGCATCCCAGTGCTGCTGCTCTCACTGACCCTGTGGTGCACTCACAGATGCCAGAGTGCACAGGGACACCTACAAAGCCATCAGTGGTCCCTAAAAGCTTTGGGTGGAGCTGGGGGAGAAAAGAGGTGCTGAACTTGCAGTGAAAGGCAGGGTAACTCAGAAGGTCACAGCCGTTCCTGCTCCACCTTATGCTTGTGATTGCAGCTAACAAATACCTGCTTTGGAGAGAACCTGTACACCCAAGAGATTCAGTGGGACATCTCCCTGCTCTTGGTGCTGTTAACCCCCATGACCACAACCGCATGGCTAAGTATAAAATCACTGGGTATAAAGCTGACAAGACTAAAAGGGAGGCAGTGCACACTGATTTTTGTGGGGTGTGTGACCAATCCCTGTGCAGGCAAGTATGGTGCAAGGTAGAGCAGCGGTTGAGCAGAGTGGGACCATCTGAGCTGTGAAAGTCTGATGTTAGATCATCACTGTTAAGTTGTGACAGCTCTTGTAGAGAGCTGTCTGAGAAAGTTCAACCCCCAAAACGCCAGATTTCCACTGTCTCACAGGGACCTGTTGCATAACTGATAAAAGACAAGATACGATGATCAGATTGCATTACAAAATACTCCTATCTAGCCCCTAAGAGACAAGAAAAAAGCCCTCAAAGCCAGCCTGGTTCCCCTGAGTCTCTGCAAGTGAGAACTTTCATCACTACGTCTGGACTTCGTATTAGAAGTCATCATTAAAATTAATGTGGAGAAGGAATTGCAGGTTGTCATCGCTGACAAAGACAGACAACCACTAAAGCTATTATTTGTATCAAATACCATCAGTGGTTAATAATGTTGTTTTTTTCTGTCTGAGACGATGAGTAGCAGACTGCAATATTTAATGAGAGTTCAGCTAATTGAGCAGCGTAGCCTGTATGAAGCTTAAAAGCTTTCAGACACAAAAATGAAATTATATTGGCATCTAAATTTGGATTAATTACCTTATCATTAGCTAATATTAGCCACAGTGCTTCTAATATATAAAATCCTATATTAGTACCAAGAAATAGCATCATCTTGTGACTGAGTCTGTACTGCAGTGCAAGTACATTTTCACTGAGGTGCAATGTAGATGCTGGGCAAGATTTATTGCTGCCATCAAGATATATTAATGAGAGTTTTGTTCACTTACAGCAAAGAATATTCTCACTCACAGAAATATATATGGATGAAACAGAAACAACATGGAAAATTAACTGTGAGCAGACAGGAGAAAAGGCGTTTTAATTCAGTTATTCAGAAGAAGTCTAGTTGCTTTTCTAAAACTTATCTTTTACTTAAGCAGGAGTTATTACTCTCATTACGGTCATAAATGAATAAAAGTCTATGACCTTCTTATGGAAGTCAAACTGGGCAACGACATAAATTTAGAGATTCTAAAAAAAGCTCCATTTTAATACTGCTGGATCAGAGGTCATGCCAGTGTTCTTGAAGTCTCTCTTGGTTTTGCAGGTTCCACTTGTCTCTCACCTGCCTTGTGGGATGGGTTTGTGATGGGAACTGCTGAAATCCATGCTGTGTGTGTGGAATGATGCTCCAGAGCTGTGCTACCATTCCCAGAAATGAAAGCTTGGTGTCCATATGGGACTGTGGCCCTGAGAGAGCACAGCTCCTGGTGGTGTGACACAGTAGCTCTGGCTGCCTCTGGCTCTCAGCTATGCTTCAGAGCACAGCACAGACAACATGCAGCAAGCTATTGCAAAATAAATGGCCCCAGGTAAATATTTTGCCTTTACTCTCTATTAGTGAGTATCTTATGTCCCAGAACAAGAAAGTTTATGTCCCTCTCAAATTCTTGTAGTTTTCCAGCTGCAAATTCATCCTTTGCCATAGTACTTGGGAGTATCCTCCTTTGTACAGCATACACTCCGTCCTTGGGTTCTGCTGAGCTCCTGAATTAAATCTGAGTCTCACAAGCTGACTGTGTGCTGTGTGAAAATTACATATTTCTCCTAGGTTTTGCATTTACTGAGTATCAGCTTCAGTGAACATCTTATTTTTCTACTAGAAGAATGCATTAAGGATTTACTGTTTCTAGCCTGTTCATATTTTATGTAGCATGTCTTTCTTAATCATTTTCTTTGCAAACTAGACAGGTTCTCTCTTTTCAATCTGTCTTCCTATGAAAGTTTCCCCATGCCTCTAACCACTTTTTCATCCTGTTCTTCTATTACTCTACATCACAGCAGAAAACAGCTTTATCCTAATTAAGGCTGAAAGTGCTCTTCTAATTTGTAGCTCAATTTTTCGAGGACTCAGAAATACACGTTTAAGAATGCAGCCCCACAGATTTGTAAGGAATCACAGAGACACAGGACAGTGCTGGAAGTCCAAATGTACATTCATCAGAGACAGGGGTCATGAGATCTAGCCCCTCTCTGAATAAAAGTGTTCTGATTTCCCTAAAAAAAGACATAAGACCCTTATCTCTTTTCCTCCAAAAATGTCAGGAATTCAACATATACTGTAGACCATCTTCATCCTGGAAGGATGCACCTGATGTTTCTGAGGCTGACAAAGACCTGGTTGCTGCTGCATGGAAGGCAAAGGGCACCACTGGGATGCAGGATTGTGTGCAGAAGGAAGAACAGTGTTTTCCTGGTGCTGGCTTCTCCATCCTCTTGTGCTTCCCAGAGAGGACCAGGCACTGAGGTGGCACAGGAAGGTTTCTGCTGGGGGAGAGCAGAGAGCAGCAGGCAGCAGCAATGTGCCTCAGCACCCATCCAGGGCACTCAGCACCCACCAGCTCCCTGTGGAGCTGCCCACAACAGCCCTCCCTCTTCTCCTCCGGGTGTGTTGGGATGAGGCCTGGAGCAGGACGAGATGTGCTCCCACCTTCAGCCTTCCTAGCACGAGGGGTTTGGAACGGGACTGTGTTGAGCAGCAGCCGTGTAACTCCATGAAGCAAGACTGCAGGAACTTGATTTTTAAAAATGCACAGATCAGCACTGCCTTGGCAGGGGGTCTGCATGCCAGTGCTCACCTCAGCTTGGCATTTGACTGCAGTGTGATGTTCAAATGTGCCATGAAGTGGCTCACACCAGCGCAGACCTGACCTCAGGTGTTAGGAAAGCCAGAGGCAGCAGGTTGGTTTGGGGAGCTGCGTCCGTCTCCCATCGCCATCACAGAGGGCAGGAGGTGGTGCGCTGGAACAGACACTGAGGTGCCAGTCTGTTGTTGAAGACTTCAGGAGGCTTTTTAACCTTCTGCTACTCAAACCATTACAAAAAACATTTTTCACTGGCTTTTTTTGGAAGTGCAGACCTGGAAATAAAACCTGCCTTCAGCAGATGCTGGTGTGAAAATGTGGAATTTATGAGATGTCAGAGCAGGAGTGAGGAGATGCTGGGAATATCTGTGGTTTATACTAATCTCCATAAAAATGAAGTCAATCTGGTAAGTCAGAAAAGAAGATGTTGAAATCCTTGCCTTTTTTTTCCTTTGCTCAAATAGAAAATCTCTCCTCACTCCTGTTTGAAATTATTGAAATATTTTCTGTGATGTGACATTTCTGCTCAAGTTGCAACAAAGGACATTCTTTAATAGCCAGCCTTTGTTGCTTTTGATACATACCACTTGCAGGGGAACTATTCATTGATTTATTTAGTTTTTTTCCTCTGAACAACAGGAGGAAGAATGGCAAATTTTTTCTCTCTCTCCCTGTTTTCAGCTACGGTAATGACAAACCCTGAGGTACTAGGAAACTCATCAAAACCAACTCAGCTAATATTTGTGTTTATTCTTCTACTTAGAGGGAAAGGCTTTCATTTAGAAAACATTTCATATAAAGGTACTGAATAAAGAGAACTCCTCACATCTGCCCTTTGCCAGAATGGCTTCTTTATGCTGGGATGATTTGGTCTGTACTTTCTTGGAAAAGCTGCTGTCTATTTCCTCTCAGAGCAAAATATAGTAACACTTTTTGTAGTAAGAAAGTGTCTGGGGGACCGTCAGAGGCTGTAGCACTTTTTAGCTGATGGGTCCTTTAACAGAAGAAGCTGTAGTAGCTGTACGTGTCTGTGTACATGTTGTTCAGTGGGGATCTAAGAGAAAAACAGGCACAAAACAGGGCCACGTTGGGTCACTCATTAACTAGGCAACACTAAGAACGTGAGGATATTTCTTCTACATGTCCCCCTTGTCACACGGAACCCAGGTTGCTGCATGCTTGTCTCTGCAAGCTTGGGGGCTGCCAGCCCCACTGAGACCGACTGGGTAGGGGGACAGTAATAGAGAACTCAGAAACAGGAACTTGCTGCCTGTTACTGTACGTTTAAAGGATTTTCATCGTTACCTTAGTTGCATAAGTCAAGTAGACCTACACTGAGTTATGCCACTTCTGTCACTGTTAAGAACAACAAAGAAAAATTTTAGCAACATTTATAAATTTCTGCTGGGTTTCTCCCACCACCCCAGGGCACATGCTTTCTGATCAGAGGTGCTTTTTCCAGTGAAGTGGGGAGTTTTGCTGTGGTTTATTGTGGCTGGTGTGGGGGTTTTTAACAACCTTGTGTAACCTGGTGTGTTTCTGGGTGCAAGAGCACATTCTCTGTCACAGGAGCCGTACGTCAGAAAGCCTGAAGAATGATGACCTATTTTGGGGTGTATGGATTTCTACTGTAACTCTATACACCTGACTTCTTTGCCTAGATGCAGTACTGCCTAGCTAGACCATGTTCACCAAATTATTTTATCTTCCGTCTTCTACTTTTTGCAGTTAGACAGAAAATTATTTAGCTCAAGGCCTCCACTTTCCTATGCTTGCACAGAGTATCTTGAATGCCTGCAGAAAAAATTACAATCAGGAGACTTGTATACTAAATTAGAGAGCTAATACCTCCCCAGTCACACAGAAGTTGGATGGTGTAGTTGTAAAAAGAGATCCTGGAAGCAGTTTATTCTATTATAGGGAATAACTCCCTTCACTTTAGTGTTGACCTCTTTCATCCCTGGGGCTTAGGAATTATTTTTCGCTTCTTGCAAGAGAGTTCTTGTAACGTGTTCTCCTTGGCATGAAAAGGTGAAGTGGCCCCAGCCTTGGACAGAGAGGCTCTGGAGCCATGGCCCTTTGCAGCTGTGCCCATGCACAACAGACTGTTCTGTCCTCTTTGCTCCAGTTGACAACTTTTCCCATTCTTCTTCTCCAGCAGCATCTGCTGTCTATTTTGATGAAACCAAGCCTGCCTCTTCCTTTTCCTTTAATTGTACTCAAGGAATGAAAAGCGTTTGGCTGGGAAATATTTCCTCAGAAAGTCAAAAATATGTTCCATAAGCAATACTCAGCTTTCCTGCAGAAAGATCCTGGACAATATCCTTTTCTCTTCTCCTGTCTCTTCCCTTAGAGGTGACCTGAGGGTAAGGCAAAATTATTTATCCAAAAGGGAACCACTTCACATTTCTCTCCCCTAGTAACTGATTCATAAGAATTTGAGAAAGGATTATTTTACACAGCACATATGTCTAGCACCACGGGTCAGCACCATATTTGACAATTCTCCTCTCCTCCCCTCTTTATACCTTCAAATAAATTTCATTTTAGTATTTTCTATATAGAGAAGGAAGGTAATTAGCATTGTCTCCTTAGGACTTTTTCAGGTTTCTTCATTGTCACTGGAACTGTGTCCATGTGAAGACCAAGAAAGGATGTGCAGTGTTAGTGTGTCCCAAGGGGTTGTTTTTAAAACTTGCTTGCTTTTGGGATTGTTTTGCTGGTGAACTTAGACCATCATATTGATAACGTATTCCTGAATGAGTAGTTAGAATAGAATTAGAAGATGAAGTTCTTGCCATCATAGTCACTTCACTCCAGTCTGGGCTCTACACTGTCCTTCTCTGCCCTGGTGGATGTCACAGGTTGCTTTTTCTTGGTGGGGACCTTGGAAGGTTTGAGCTGACCTGCCCCTGAAGGCACAGCTGTGTTCACTGTCAGATCAGGCCATCAGGGCTATGTCCAGCACAGCTTTGTGTCTCTCCAAGGGTGGACATACTGCAGGCTCCCTGGGCACCCTTCCCAGTGCATGACCACTTTTACAGGGCAATCAAAAGACACTCTGGGGCTTTGGGATGGTTGGTAAGAGAATCTGGAGCACAAGTTATTTTTTCCTCTCTCCTTCCAGTTGTGGGCAGTGACACTGGAAAAAGCAGATGGACCCAGTCTATTAATACATGTCTCTGTGGCTGGTGTTGCTGCCAAAGAGCTTGTGAAACCTCATGAGACCCCACCTGGAGTGCTGCATCCAGACACAGGAAAGACGTGGGACTCTTGGAGGCTGGCCAGGGGAGGGCCATGAAGATGATTCAAGGACTGGAGCGCCTCTCCTGTAAAGACAGGCTGAGAGAGCTGGGGTTGTTCATCCCGGAAAAAGGAAGGCTCCAGGGAGATTTTATTGCAGACTTTCAGTACCTAAAGGGGACTCCTAAGAAAGACGAGGACAGACTTTTTGCAGGGTGTGTACTGGTAGGACAAGACGTCATGGTTTTAAACTAAAAGAGACTAAGTTTATTTTAGATATAAGGAAAACTTTTTTTAGCAATAAGGGTGGTGAAACACTGTCATAGGCTGCCCAGAGAGGTCCCACATCCCTGGAAACATTCAAGGCCAGGTTGGATGGGGCCCTGAGCAACCTGATTTAGTTGAAGATGTCCCTGCTTATTGCAGGGAGGTTGGACTAGATGATCTTCTAAGGTCCTTCCTATCTAAACTATTCTATGATTCCATGATACTATGATACAGGGAGGAATGTTTTTCCTCATACACAACCAAAATCTCCCTTTTTGCAATTTGTCTTCCTTGATTCTTATCTTCTTCCTACCCTGAGGGAAGGCTGGCTCTGTCTTGCCCCATCAGTTAGCTACAGTCAGCAGTGACAAACATTCTGAGGCTACAGCAGCACAACTTCCTCAGTCTTTCCTTGCACACCATGCATGGCAGCCTGCCAGCATCCCTCAGATGTATCTGCTTTAGCTCAAACACACCGTGTCTTCCCTGATTTGGGAAGAGCTGTTCACACATCGCCTGATCTGGAAGCTGAGTTGGAGAAGGATGCAAATCTGTCCCTCTGGGTCTGTTTTCCTAATTTGCAGTTGCAAGAGAGTACCTGTGACCCGTGAATATCTGTGCTGAGAATTGTTGCCTGCAGCACCTGAGATATTTTCATGCACCTGTGTTTATCCTCAGTTATTTACAGGAAAACCATTACCTCTCCCTGGAAATGTGGTGTCAGGACAGTAACAACTGTGTTTCAGGGATGACACTGGGCTACATAATTTTTGACTAATGCTAGAGGGTGGACAGCAGCTGGATATGAGTAAAACCTGGAGAGAAAATGTGTGAGAATAAACTTGCAATTTTGCTGGCCAGCCTTCGCGTACGAAGATCCGGGGAAGGCCTCTTTTCCTTTCAGACCTCCCAGCCTGCGCACTGGATTTTTTAGGTGAGACACAGGGCGCGCTGATCTGAGCCCACCCTTTAATCCCGAGGTTCAATCTGCCGGGCCAAAGCGATTCTGGACAGTGGCAGTGAGGTCCTCCTCAGGACGTAGGCAGATTGCCCCCTTGCAGGGCTAACGAGCTCTGCCTGCCCGGGGAGTATCCCCGACCGGGAATCGAACCCGAGCCTCGGCAATTACTGTGCCGTATGCTTAACCACTACACCACCAGGGCTCCCAAATTTGCAATACTTTTCTCTGATCTTGGTGCTCCTGGACAGTTTTGCCTGAAGAGCTGTTCTTCAGTGCTTGGATTACTGTCCAGAAAATGCTTCCATCACATGCTGTCAGTGTAGCCATCCGGGCAATGGCAGCAATACCTGACAGATGGTGACATCCACTGAAAAAATGTTTTTCCATGTGCAAAAGGGAATAAACAGAAGAGTGTGACGACTCACTGGAATGGAAACTATCTGGAGAAGACAAACCAGGAGGAAAGGCTAACCTGCCTATGAACCGAGAGCTGGAGGAGAAGCACCAGAGCAGGACGGCTTAGAGAGAAAGCACACACCTGCACAGCCAGAGCGAGCAAGAGCCCTCTGTCTTCCCTGTTGTAATCTTCATTTGAGAAAATCCAGACTGTGTTGTGGCTTCAGCCACCCTCCACAGCCAGTGCAATGGTAGTTAGGGGCAGGAGTGGGGCAGGTGGAGAGGGAGAGAGGGAGGGCTCTGCCTGCCCTGGCTGACAGCAATGCTCCCAGAGGGCAAGCAGAGCCCCTGCTGCCAAAAACAAGTCGAAGGAGGAGAGGGAAATTCCCCAAGGGCTTTTCCAATCAACTGGTGACCCACTGCACTTGACAGCTGTGCTAGGTAAGGTGTATCCTGCCCAAAACTCTAATAGGGGAAAAGAATCATAGAATCATCATCACAGAACCATAAAATGGTTTGGCTGGGGAGGGGAACTTGAAGATCATCTAGTTCCAAGCCCCCTGCCATGGGCTGGGAGACCTTCAACAGACCAGGTTGCTCAGAGCCCCACGCAGCCTGGCCTTGAGCCCCATCCAGTCTGGCCTTCAAAAGGAGAAATGAATGCAAGTTTCTCTATGCTTTATGAAACAGTCAAAATGAAAACCAAGCACATATTTCTGTTTATGTCATCTTGTACCTCTTCACCAACAGTGTTTATCAAAAGGAGGTTACTTGCCTTTCCCTGTAATATAACCTTGGGGTTATATTTTGCCTTGAATTAGGTGACATAATGAAGGAATCATCTCACTAGCACAGCCTATTTCCCTTCATGCATCTGAGGATTTCCTGCTGGCTGGGGTTACATTTCCCTGTTTTGTTTGTTCTATATAAATGTGCGGTTTTATGGCATAGGGTTATTTCAGGCAGAACAAGACATCTCCTCTGCAGGACAGCATTTGTAGCTGTCATTTGGGAGGGCCATTGTGAGCCTTCATGAGGGCTCATAAAGTACTGTAAAGCTACATGGCACTAAACACATATTATCGATTACGCTGCTTCTGGATCTTCCCCTCCCTTCCCCAGATTGTTCCCTGCCTTCTGCACACAGGTTTTACATAAACTGTATTTCCATCTGTTCGGCTTTGTGGACACATGTCAGGTTCCCATTCCCATGCTGAGTTACAGCAGCTCTCCACTTAGCCCATACACACTGCCTAACCTCTTTGTTCTCCATAACTAAACCAAAAAAATAGAGGCCTCTGATCCACTGACATTTCCTCAAATATTTTAAAATTTTTCATTGAAACAAACCCCTGCAATTTCCAAACATTTTCAGCAAATCCAAAAATGCCTCCACAAATATCGCATCACCTACATAGAAATGTTATGACAACATCAAATAAGAATAGATTTGATATTTCCCAGACCAGGAAACTGAGTGATGGCCCATTTGACTTTTCTCTTTCCTCTACAATTGCAGGCAAAGGAGACAGAAGGGCCTGGAGATGCTGTTTGCTCCTTGTGAGATGTGTTTATTCACTGTTAGTTGATAGATAATTAAGTTAGCTCTGTTCCTCTGCTTCTCCCCTGGGAGCTGCCCAGAGAGGTGCTGAGAAAGCTCATATGTTTCAGGGATCTAGACAGCAAAAACTTATCTCCCAGCAAGACTATTCAAGTTAAAGAAAAATTATCATGTAAACTGGACAAACTGCAGATTTGCATGGACTGAGGTACCAACAAACCACCAAAACCAGAGCACTGTGCTTTGGGAGAGCAGTGCTGAATCCTGCAGAGGAGAAAGAAGCAGAGCTCTGTCCATGCCTTGAGCCAGTTCTGGTGGCACAAGATGCACTTGCTTGTCTCCCTGTGAGTTAGAAAGTGACCTGATGCCACAAAAACCCCTTCCAGTACATCCCAGTGTCTTCCAAACAGGCATAGGGTGGGTACGATCTCAGTGGGGCCAATTGCAACATATATGTGCTTTTCTGAGAGTCACCTTCCCCTACTGCTGTGCAGAGGGAGTTGTGAGCACGACACAGCTGTCTACCCCTTTCCTTCTCTCCCACAAATATTCTTTATTTAAAACATCTCCCACATATATGTTTATTTTAACAATTCTTGTATTAGCAATCACGTGCTTACACTGCACTCCGGTTTCACTGGAAGTTGAAGAAATGTTAACCATTGCTTCTACCACCGGCTTGTGGAGGGGTGAGTTCTGACACAGGCTTTTTACAAATTTTTCCTCCTTGAAGATCACTGCATTGCTCTCCTCACCTGCCCTGGGCTCTCACACAGAAACCAAGTGTTGGCCAGCTGACAGTAAGTGTAAGAAATCTCAGCACACAGTGATGCTGAGCACAAACCCCACACAAACAGGAACCCAGTGCTGAGCAGAACCACTGTGATACCAGAGGAGGAGAGTGGCAGATAAACTGTTGTGTGTCTCCCTCCAACAATTCATCCAGGATTATATCACCTTCCAGATCTGATCCAAAGAAAGCACATTGCTGATGGCAGGATATTAGTTCTGTGGATATGCACATTATGAGTTGACCATATGTGGTGTAAAACCACCTGCCATTTCTTGCTCTGGGAATGAGATCATTTAAAAAATGGGTGGAGGGAGAGGAAAAGTGTATTTCCTGCAAATATAGCATTGCCTTTCTAAGCACACCAGATGCATATATCCTGCAAAGAGTCTACAAGAGACTCCTAACTAAGCCTCCTAACAGGAGATTAAAGACCACAAAGCCCAACTTTCACCATTTTTGGGATCAAAGAGGCAGGGAGGGTTTCTCTTCTCACTCCCAAGTAGCTTCACAGTCTTACATCACTGGGAGAGCCATAGCCAGGTGAATGAAGAAGCATGTTGAGGAAAAATGAGGGATGTGGTCATCACTGAGATTATCAGATAACAAGGCCTCTGAACCTTCTCCATGTCCCCTGCCTATCTCATCCCTTCTCTCTGTGCTCGTTTGTGTTGACACTAAGCAGGTGTTTTTGATAATAAACCCAGTAATTTTTTCTGTATTATTTGGCACTAAAGACTGCCTGGGAAGAGCTGCTCAATGCTCCATTCCTGTGGCATCCCCCCAGATAGTGGGCAGGGCCACCCTGAGCACAAGGACACCCTTGTCCCCAACAGAGTCTTTATTCATTCCCCACTGCCATTCCTGATATGAGTCCTGCTCCAGTCTTGCCTCCTATTGCTGTGAATGCTCCAAACAAACCTGGGCACTTGCTTCAGTCACCAGGACTGCCTGTGTCTCTTCCAGCTGGTTTATTTTTGCTTTGTTGATCCCTGCCAAGAGGAGAGACCCTGTGGTGCTTCTGAGCTGTGCCCCGAGAAGCTGCTAAACACCAGATCTCTTGGGGCTGCCTTGGGAAGGCATTTCTCAGGGGTACAGGCAGCATGACTCAGGCAGGACATCTCCAGGCATTTCACCCTGCTCCATAGCATGGAGTCACTTGTGGCCAAGCAATCACTCCCCAGCAGCTTCTGCAGGGGCACAAACCAGCCTCGGCTGCCCTCTCCATCACTGTCACTGCTCCAATGTACTTTACCCTCACTGAAGGCCTAAAGGATGGTGTTTAGCTACTTCCTTCCTTGTTCACAAACACCTGTCATCCGGGGGCTGGCATCTAGCTGTGCTTTGCTGATCCCTTAGAAGTGAGATGACGGTCTCTGTTCAGCTTCCAAAGTATCACACAAGGGATGAGTCTGCTCTGTGCTGTTGATTAATTTACAGCAGTGAGTGCTTATGCACTGCCATTCTCCTAAGTTTGCAGTGTGGGCCCCTTTGAGGCAGCTACAGACATCCTCCAGGTCTTTATCACCCACTCACATCTGTCTCACAAGCCTGCTTTGCAATGGACAAGCTAAGGGACAGACTGGAAGCCACCACCACAATGTTCTGTCTGACTGAGAGCAGTTTACTCGTCACCACAGAACAAGAGCTGAGATTTTCCAGACTAAGTGAAGTGCCAACCACCTCGTGCGGATCATCAAAGGCACTATTGGAGATCTGCAAACCTGCACCTGCATGACATGGTCTGCACCTGTAATGATGCTGGTCCTGCATCCAAAGTCTTCCTGCTTCCCTTGCTGGCTGTGACTGTTGCAAAACCAGCCTGGTACAAGCTGGGAGAGCTGGGGGCTGTGCTGGCTTGTGTGGGAGCTGGCTGGTGAGAAAGGGTGGTGAGCAAAGTGGGTTTTTCCACTGCCAACCTACATGGAAAATATTTAAAACAGAGAAAGAAAACCCCAAACCACAAGCCAGAAAGGAAACAACATGCCCAACAGGGTGGGTTGTTTTGGTTTGGTTTTTTTTTTTTTTTTTTTCTGAAAATGAAACTGCACAAATTTAAGAAGGTTGTGCTCTACGCATTTTTTCAGTGTAAACCGGCTACATCAGCCAACAAGTCCTTGTATGTGACTTGTCACATTTTCCAGCCTTTTCCTTTATGCTGAACAATGCCACTTCCAATTGTTGATACCACATCTCAGCCCTGTGAAGAAAAATGACATACTTTTTTTTCAGTAGGTTTCTAGTTCTTGTGTACTTGGTAGATCCCAGTTTCTTTCCTGTTTTAGGGAAAAATACTTTGTTTAAACTTCAGCATTATGAAGTAATCCATGACATGGTAGAGGAGACTGCTTCCCAACTGTATTTAGAAACAGAAAGTGATTCTATAATGTGTAAGCAAAAGCGTCATGCTGTTGTAATCTCCTTTACCAGTCCTGTGCCTATAGGTTGCAGAAATGAACATGAAGCAATGTAAATATCTGAAGGAGAACATGCATGCAGAATCTGGGGCTAGAGGCGCAGTTTTCCCAAGGAATTTCCTGCTACATCTCCCCTATCTGAGAGCCGAAAGTAGTCCATCTCTGGCCATGTTCACACCCCTCTGGCCCACCCAGATCCACTTACCTTCCCTGGGAAGGACAGGGCTCCTTGTGGGAGTGTCAGCAGACCCCAGGGGTGCTAGACAGCTGTGCCCTTCTGTATTTCTCCATGGTTTGGGGTGAGCTCAGCTGCTGCCCCATGGCTGCACAAGGCCCAGACAGCACCAAGCCCTGCCCCACTTTGCAGCTGTGCAGCCCCAAGCCCTGGCCCTTAGCATTTGCCTGCCAATCCCTCCAAAACTCAGGCTTCAGTCCCTGTTCCTGTGCAGTGCCCGCTGCTCAGAGCAAGCAGAAAAAGCCTGTGAGATGGGGTTTTCCCCAAATACTGAGCTTGCAGGGCTGTGTTTTCTCAGTTGCTGCCTCTTGGAGAGGCCATCCCAGAGCAGCTTCTCCAGAGAGCCCGAGTTTGGTCCATCATGGATACACTCAGCTTCACTCACGAGAGAGCAGGGGTCACCAGGGGATCACTGAGGCTGGTTTGAAAGGAAAGCAAGAGAGAAGCATTCCCCTTGCAGGCTGGGCTGGGCACCTTCCCTCTTTCCCAGCTGAGGAGGCCTTGCCTGGGCCCCATGCGCCACTTTCCCGGGTTTGGCCTTCACCTCTCCAAAGAGCAGAGCCCTCTTCCAGGGTGCTGTGGATCTTGTACTACTGCAGTGGTGCCTGACAGCCTTATCAAGGAGTCAGCAGGGCTGGGAGCTCTCAGGGAAGCTGATTATGCTCTTATTTATTTAAATAAATGGAAAGTAGGCTTGCAGTTGGGAAAAAATGGCTGCTTCCTACTGCACAGGCAGCATCTTTTGCCTCTGATTTAAGCAAAGTCCTGAAGGACTGAAGGGATAAATATATTTCTTTGATCTAACTCTTTCTCCAAGAACATTGTGTCAAGTGGGCAGTGATTTGGTCATGACTTATCATGGGACATTTGTGCACATGGATACATCTACCGATAAACAGAGCTGACTCGTATGATTTTTGACCTTAGGACTTTGCTAACTGATTTCCTCACTAACAGATCCTATTACTGGTGGAAAACACTGTGCAGGTAGGCAGCCTTGTTTTAAAAAAATTGCTTGTCTAATCAGACCCAAATGATGTCATGGCAATAGCAGCAGAAATCCTGGACATGGATTCAGACCTGAAATATTAAATCCCTTTGATATTCATGGTTCAGCAGTCAGCACAGTGAATAGATGTTTGTGCCCAGAGCAAGGGAAAGGGACGGGGCTGTGATTCATCCTGTCAGCACAGAAGTCTCTGGGAAGCACCATTTGGCCTCCTTGTCCCCCCACCTGAATCTTTCTGGTCTAAGCACTGACGCAGTCAACTCAGTTTAAGTTCAAAATACTTCTGTGCTTCTTTTCAGTAAGGGGCCAGTGTGCTACAGGCTGCCAAGCAGCATATAAAAGGCAGCCCGGGAAGGAAAGGGTGGAGGAGAGGAAGTGTGGCAGGTTCTTCTGATGTAACAGAGACTTCCTGGGCAGCTGTCTCCTGACAATGTCTTGGAGCAGGTGAGAGTCCAAAAGAAGCTGAAGGAAGAAAATAAACAGGTGAGTCAGTAGGCATATGGACCCTTGAATGTATAAAAAGTAAAAGAACAGTGCACTTAATGATGTCTCTCTCCTCTTGCCCTCTCAGCCTGTGCCTCTGACACATTAGTATGGCATTACTGGAGAGTATTTTTCTTCTGTACCATTAAACAGCTGCTGTGGATTGTTTGATCCACATCTTCTATGGGTTACTGGAAGAGGCCTGATAATCACAGGTGCAAAAAGGCACAAAAAACTATTCATGATAAAACACTCTCAAAGAAATTGTAGTGTTTACATGCTGTTCACCGAGGGTTTGCTCAGGAGCCTCAGGGGAGGAACAAAAAATAGATAAGATGTACCATAAAAATTCAAGGACCTTGTACACATTTTGTGCATGGTGAGGTCATGTGCAGTGACTACATCATGACACAATATGTCTTCACCAACCTGGTTAGTAGTTTATTTTCAAGATGTCACCTGTTACTAAAACAGGATGTTCTTCTACATTATGGCTTGACATCATTTTGATAACTGGGAACCAGGGGTATTCTGTGACTCTCAAAGACAATCTGAATCATCCATCCTTCTCCATACCTCTTTTGCTTCTGGATCTTCAGATTCCACCAAGACAAGTGACATGTCTCCTCTGTGGACATAGGGTATCAGGCAAGTAAATCATGTTTCCTCATTTTTCACCACAGACTGACAACAATGCCTATGTGTCAGCCTGGAGGATGGAGGTAACATCACGTGTATGAAGTCATGAACAAAAATGTGAGAGTTTCTCCTTAATGAACAAAAATGTGAGAATTTCTCCTTAATGAAATCTCCCCCAGAAAGGGAAATGTTGGCAAGTGCACTTATTTCTAGCATGGCAAGTTGGACACGTCCAGACTGAGGTTTACAGGTCATGAATTGTGGCTGCTTGTTCCTGTGGGCCTAATTTCCCAGGTGAGACTATAAATATGAATGAATCAGTCCCTGGAGCCCTGGGAAAAGTTGAAAGTGGCCTTGCTGGCACGAAGGATGAAGTGTACTGACTACCATTCTGGAGTCTGCTGTCTTGGTACTCCCAGCTTAGTTTGAAGCACAGGCTGCCAGAAAGCTGGCAAGAACTTCTCACATAGCACTTCCCAGAGTCAGTTTTAGACTCAGAAAAAGTGAAATAAAGATGATAAGATCTGCTGTCTGCACTGTTGAGGATCAAAGTCCAACCATGTTCCAACAAGCTTCTCTAATTTTCACAGTTCTGCAGTATCAGAGATGCTTTTCTAAGTCAAGCTTCTATACTTTGCCCAGTGCAACCCACTGTCTGATGTGCAAAATGGATGAAGTAAATGCGTATTACATTTCATTCTGTTTGTAATTAACATGACATTTTATGGTGAGTGAAACTAATTGTCTTCAAAGATATTAGATATGGGAAACATAACTGACAGTTTAATGTAGTAGGACATAAAATTGGTGCATTAGAGCAGGCTAGAGAGGTTTTGATGAACTGGTGTCCTTATCCAATCTGGCAATAGCTAGGACATATAACCATATAAACAAATACCTTGCTCTTGTGGGCAGATGCTGCCTTCTGAGACCATTTAGAGATAAAATTTGCCACTATGTCAAGACAATATTATACAACTAGGCAGAGATGCTACCTGCCAGGGATTTGCAGTCAAATTGTGCTACCTAGAGCTATCTGCATGTGTTTTTGCCCTTTCTACCTGTCTCACAAACAGGTTGGCAATACAGTAATTCATTAAATAAGCTACTTTCCCTCTACACCAGTGCAGCCTGCTCCTGCTCTAATGCATCTTATACTGCAGCGTGCATTTCAGTGAATGCACTGAAATGGCAAATTTGAGAGTCTCACTCGCAACTTCTTCCACTATAGCCAGCAACACTGAAAAGTTGTTTAAGATCCACCAGCCACACTATATTTAGCTTTTTTATTATTATTAAGATCTGTGACAGAAGAACAAATTGTGTCGTTCACATGAATAATCTCTCCCATAAGGAAGCACTTTGAACAATGCAGATACAATGAGGGCTATAATTATATAAACTGCAAACAATCAAATCGCATCGTATCATTAAATAAAATAATCAGGACTAAATGACAAAGACTTACAAACAAGTGCATATACCTCAGCATCTAGTGAACATGTCTTTTCCAGAGTTGTTTGAGGTTTTGGATTCCTGCCTCACACAGCTTGCACCAAATATCAGGTTACATTGACCCTGGACCCATAAATCAACATTTACAGGGTCTGTCCAGCATAAAGATCAGCATGAGATAATCATGCAGAGACTTATCCTCCTTTTTAGTTGGATTTTGCCGGCTGCTGCGAACTTAGAGTGAACACAGCAGTGCTGTTATTTGGATCCAGTTATATAATTTCAGTTAAATTATACTTTCAAACTGGTGTAGGTGTATCAGTCTCCACACCTTGACTGTGTATTTTTGAGTTCTGCCAGATAACGCTGACATATTCTTTTTAGGAACTTTCTGTACCTAACAGCTCCAAACCCATATCACCCTGTCTCTATCAGGCATTGGGATATCCATTGTCTCCTCATAAATGTTTGTTTCCAAAGTAAACTGATACATTATAAGAAGTAAGGAACAGAAGCTCCCATCCATTTAGAGATACTAAATTTGATGCTACCCATCTGTTTGCTCAGAAGAAGCATGTTTCATGGCTTATTTGCAGTCCATGAGGAGATAGGATTTGCTGAGACCTTCCCACCTGGGACAGGCATTATTTTTACCTGAAAATTGCAGAACTGTGACAGGCAGAATACCATGAACAGAGCAGAGGATTAAGTGGTTCATTTATCAGGACCAGGGGTTGCAGGAAATCCCAAGGTTAGGAATATACTCAGCAGAAAGCTTGATAGAAAATGTTTAGGGGATGTTTCATACTGCACAACCAGCACTTTAGGAGAGGGCAAGTAAGTGGGAAAAGCTTGGCACAGGAATAAGACTCAGCTTTGGGAAGCTACTGGAAAAAATTGTTTTACTCTGAAGCTTCTTGAGTTGGAGCAACTAGCTACAAAACTAAGGAGCAGAAGTGCCTTGCAGTGAGACCACAGTCATTGGAGTGTGTCTCTAAATATAGTGACTGTTTCATTAGGCCTTGCATTGCCGTAATGCCAATGTAATTTTTTTTTTCTTAATGATTGCCTATTGCTGAGGGTGACTGGGGGGATTGGCAAGCTATCATATTTCCTTTCTGCTGGGAGCAATAGGCTGAAAGGGGCTAATGCTCCTCTCCCACTGCTCAGTGCTCTGATGCAAGACCAGAGATCCCCAGGGGCCTGTAGGCTGCTCTCCCACTAATCAGCCAGACCATTTTCTGAGGCGTAAATCACACGACAAGGTCACCATAAAGCATCTCTAGATTGTAAAGTAGCCAGTTTCCAATACTGAGGATGACCAATTTTGCATTCATCATCAGCCTCGCAGGACCTCAGGGTACTCTCTGGGCTGGCTGCTCCTGTAGAATATCTCTGGGGTTTGAATGCATGCTTCATACATATGTACAAAGATAACAGCTGCTTCTCTCAGGCTTTCTTCCTCCCTTTTGTCTATGTAAAATTATCTATCTTCCTGAAGAACTGCAACAAGGAAAAAAAAGCAAATTTAAGTTTCTTTCACATTTTTTAACCCCAGCATAAAATAACTTCCACCAGTGCCTGCTGTGCAGTTGTGAATCTCCTTAATGTGTGTCCTCTGAGTCATGTTAGTTCTTTTGGGATGAATAGAGAATACAGAATTTATACTAATGTGGCCAGGAAATGGGAGAATAATCAATTTTGTCTCTAGTTCTCAGCTTCTTCTCTGCTCTCTACACAACCAGGAATGGCTGTCCTTTGGACCACACATTGAGGTTCGCAGGGTGTGTATGCTGCTCAGATACAGGCAACAGGGACAGGCAGAGATAAGGGCAGTAAGAGAAAAGACAGCCCAGCAATGGCCTTCAGAAAGAGTAGATTTATTTGCAGGGTTAGTTTAGGACCAGTGGGGAAGATAACTTTCTCTTCAGTTCTTAAAGCTGCTTGCCTCCTGCCTTGAAAGAAACACCTCAAAGCAGAGGAAATGTCCTGCCTTCTCCAGCAAAACCAGACAGAAACGCCTGTTCTGGTTTGACAAGGCAGGATGTGTCCCTGCATTGCAAGCAGGGCCATTAAGAGTTGGATTGCTGGCCACTGAATTGTCTCTACCTGGCTTAACAGATGGGGCTCTTAGATAGTCATTTACTGCTGTTATTTATTTTGAGATAAATTTGAATTAACCGACTTTACATTAAAAAAACCTTTGAGCTTTGTCCTCTCCACTGCTGGTTTTTAGCATGAAGCCAGGCAATAACACTGAAGTGAGTAGAACTCAGTCATGCTTTAACTTTTTTGCATAAATCAACAAATCTGCAAGGGCCAGGACTGGCAGCAGACCCAAGGTTTCCCAGTATGTAGGTCTACTTTGCCATCTCCTGCCATTTGGAAAACTTTTTAGCTTTTTCCCTGGTTACAGATATCTCACAGATTTGGGTTCTGGCTCCAGCAAACTGTTTCCTTCTCCCAGCTCCTATTGTAAGTGAAGGCTTCCTCAGCAGCAGCCAACACTGTTTTATAATCCAGCCTTAAATCCAGCAGTCACGGTGCTGTGCAAGAAGACATCTAGCCTGGAGCAGCTCATGTCTCTTAAATTAACTTGCCTCCTGGCTCTGCTCCTTCCATGCCTGGTCCCTGTGCTTTGCTTTCTGTGTTTTTGTGTTCCTGTTCCCAGTCCAAGATACTCTTTCTTGTCATTTTGTATGTTTTGGTTTCAATTCAGCATTAGGCATGCTCTGCTTGTCACCGGGGAAGCCTTTGCAGGACGGGTTGCTTCATTTAGAGGAGTCTCCTGGGAGACAGAGATGAGATTTTTTTTTTTTTTTTTT
>VZRF01010836.1:242309-289805 GCA_013396875.1 Vireo altiloquus
TTTTTTTTTGCATTCAATATCGAAACTAGCACCACTTGTGCTTTAATTATGTGAAAGCAAGCTGGTGAAGAATTTGATACTGATAGATGGCAGCTGAAGGCTGCCAGCTCTGGGCAGACTCCCATTCCAGGCAGAGAAAGCAGTTCTCCTCAGGTATGAGCCCTCTCTCACCTTTCTCACTGAGCTCAGGGTGCAGTTGTGAACTGTACATATTAAATACATATATATGACTGAGTCACACACACACACACATATATATATATATTTGACAGCAAAACAACAGAAGAGTCACCAACCGAAAGAACATGAATATCTAGAGACAGGTGGTACTCATCACATTAAAATCCTGATTTGTGGAAGACAGGTTTGGGGGGAGGGTGGCTGTTTGTTTAAATAAAAAACCTGTTTAAAGATTTTTAAAACTTTTTGATCCATCTCCTTGGTAGTGGACAGAAAGCTGCAAACAGCTCCTTGAAGAGTGCCTTTCTTTGCTTCTCACTCCACAATATCCTCATCAGAGCACCAGAACATCCCCAGCAGGAACATGGGCTTTGGCCCACAGGCTGCTGTCAGCTTGGGCCTTTCACCTAGCAGCTTCTGAAGACCAGTAATGTTCCTACACAAAATCACATCTTTGGGTTTCTTTTTTTCCCCTTCTCTGCTTCACAGTAACACAAGGAAGAGGGTGATGATATAAACAATGAATATAAATTCATCCCAAGTAATTCTTCAAGAACATCCCGGATAGCGATGGGGACAACAATTAGCGAAGGATAGAGATAGTTTTCCTCTGGGAAGGCGCAGCCTGGACAAGGATAGCATACAGAACGTCTGCAGAGGGTACTGTGCTGGCCCTGTGCTAAGTCAAGTTTAGCATGGGCTGGCAGCTGGCACCTATCAGCCTGACCCACATTAGCCCTTCTCTGATACATATCAGGGACTCTTTTCAGTTCCCCAAGCACCTGGGTTATATTTATGCAGCTGCATTTTGCCTCCTGAATGGGCTTGTTTGGAGAAAATTATGTTTTATAAATGCCCCATAGATTGCAAATGCCTGCAGAGGGCAGCTTGCCCGGTAGCCTGGCAGCTTTGGCTGTACCTGCAGCAGAGCTGCCCAAAGCTCCTGGCAATGCTTCCTGCAGTGTGCAGGCAGATGAGACCAGCGGGTGCTGAAACCACCACACGGCCTGATGACACTGTGCAGTGTCACCACAGCAGGAAATTATAGACCCTGTCACTTATTCAGAATTTTTAAAAGGATTAAATTTTTGCATGGATGGGATTTGCATGTGAAATGATACTCACTAGGAAATAATTATGAGATAAGGCCATCATTGTGCTTCAAGGAGAGGCTGATTTCCATTTGCATCAGAAATCACTGCCTTCCCACTCTTGGAAACACACTATGACTGTTAAGGTGATGCTTTTGTCCCTGGTCATTGAATCAGGGAGGGATATCCTGATCCAGTAAGACCCTTGGCCTGTCCTTAAACAGAAGACATATATGTGGGGGACCAGTGCTTTCCTCTATTTTGGAAGTGAGTACAGTATTAGGCAGTGTTGCACAGTCCCCAGGTTCCCATGCCTGCAGCCAGGACCAGCTGGGAATGGGCTGCTGCGAGCTGGCGAAGCACACACGCTTTGCCTGCAGCTCTCCTCTCCCCAGGAGCACCTCAGTTGTGCTTGGGTGCTCTGGGCAGCTCAGGGGTTCTCACCAGCTTTAATTATTCGCTTCTGTCCCAGAACTTCTGTGATGGGCTCGTGTACCAGCAGTGCCTTTGCTAGGGACAGGGAGACAGGGAGTCTGTGCAGTCCTCCCAGGCACACAGAAAGCCTGTTCTGGAGACAGGGATGAACCACACACCCATTGTCTGTGACAGTAAAACCCAGCCTGAGGGAACCTGGCTTTTTCTCTATCCCATCATGAAAAACTTTCAGGAGGGGTTATACAACATAAAATTTCTTCTATTACAGAACACCCAAGTTCCCTCATGTTTTTCCAGCAGGCAGAACAAAAAAGAAAGGGTAAGAAGATCATAAACCTGGCTGTGAGTATATTTAGAGGTGACAAAGAGCTTCTCTGTGAGAAGTGGACATGGAAACAGTATGCAACCTACTGCAAAGAACACTTCAGCATCCTTGCCTTGTTTGCACACTGAGCTCCTGGCAGGGCTTTTAGGACAGGGCTCTAAAGAAAACAACCAAACCTCATAGAGTCTCCACCTAAATGTAACAACAGATTTAATAGACCAGAGGAAATTGTTTTGATCTATCTGGTTTCCTGCAAACCCAGAAGATCTGGAGATTTTTCTGAAAATACTTGCTTGGAAGCAAAGTAATATTTATATATATATATTTATGTACATATCTTGGGGAGATTGGAGAACCAGCGTGCATGCAGGTGCACCATCCCTCCACAGTGGCACTTGTACATGGGTATGAGAATCCCTGGGTAGGATTCTCATAGGTAGGCTACTACATGGGTAGCCACGTTGGCTGGCTCTGCATCCCAATCCTGCACTTCACAGTCTGGTTTCACCAGGGAGAGTGCTCAGTCACAGCTCACCCAGGCTACTAAAAGAGCTCATAATGGTTTTTACAAGCTGGCCTTGTTTGCAAACTACAAGAAAGGCTCTGCAGAAACAATATCAGCTAGGAAGTAAGAAAGGAGAAATACTTACAACTTCCTGCAGGTGAAATGGCAAAAAAAATACAGGTAAAGGCACTACTGTCATAGCTCATAACCAACACAGTGAGCTATTGATACCTGAACTGTCACATCGGTGTGATTAAGAATCACTTTGTCTCCTACAGCCAGCTAAATGTATTAGCAAAGGAAACACACAGGTAATGTCATTACCCAGAAAAGTAAATAAATAACACCCTTCAAAAGCAGAGCAGTCTCAGTGCCTCCTGGCATGCAGACTCCGGCTCCCAGCCACCATCTCCTCCAGAGCAGCGGGTACCTGCAGGCTCTGCTTTCCCTTGGGAAATGCCAGGCACATGGAAGCTCTCCTGTTCCCTCCAGAGGACAAGGCCCCCTCTCCCCAGCCTGACTCCCCTGATTCAGAGGGCAGAGACATTAGAATGCCACAGGCCAGGCCCTCTGGATGCACTTTGGCAAATGCATTCCCACTTCTGGCACTGTGGTGCCACCAGGGACCGACTTTGCAATCTCCGCCCCTGGGGCAGAGCCAGCCACTGAGAATGACTGATCTCTTGCCTGTCCTTGCTAATGATGGAAATGATAGCCAGCTCGATGACTGAATTAATTAGCATTCTCACTTTGATGCCCTTTAGGATGAGAGTCCTGGATGCATTGGGCAGGCATGGTTTTTACTTGCATCTCTTGGTGATATGCCTTTCCCTTGAGGCTCCAGCATCATGCTAGAAGAATATAAAAAACTTCAAGCTTCTCCCTGGCAGAGGGCTATTGCTTGCCTCTCTCTTGATTCCCAAGATAGCAGCTACTAATGGCTCCCTGGAACAAAGATCTCCACATGTGCCTGCACCAAGCTTTCAAAACAGCACAGATGATGGGGATATGGGACCAAAGAAACAAAACCTCTTTAGTCCCCCTTGTGTGTTCGCAAATGATTGAAAAAACAGAATCAAAAGAATGCCCAATTCAGCAAAACTTTGAATGGCATGGAATGAGCAATTCCTGGCACAGGCTGTGAATTCCAGGTCTGATTCATGAAAACTTGGATAACACTGTGCAATGGGAGATAGGGAAGGCAAGACAGCATCACACAGGGCAGTGAGCTGAACAGCAGGGCTGGTGCATTCGAGTGCTTCACCTCTGCTTTACAGAAACATCAGCTCAGAATTGCTGCCTAAATGTGGGTGGTGACTGCCCTGCTTTTCTCTTGCAGATGTGATCTGTGCCTTTTCCACAAAGTGAAATTTAGGTATAAAATGTTTCCACTTTCATGCTCCTGGCAATATGTGAAGCAAAGCAATATGGAATTTGGTCCAAATAATTAACACAGTAATAAAAGAATATCACTTCTCGTTTGAAGCAGACCCATTACCATGACAATGTAGTGAGAGAGGCAGAGGGGTAGAACAGCCCAGCAATGCAAAGATGATTTCTCTCCTGGACGAGCTTCCCAGCCACTGCTGGAGCATGCAGATGTGTAGGGAACATGAAACCTGGCTGCCAGCATGGTGATTTGGACCATGATGTCAGTACCCCTGGTCCTCTCTCTGCAACCTCTATTTGATGAGCCTAAGCTGCAAGGATTGGATCCCTGATCTGCCGAGGAGTGAGTGTCAGGGTATGTGTAGTCACTCTTGTAGTCATCGGGATGGACACATTTTTCTCCAAGCATATTGTTCCAGCTCAGAGACAATCAGAACAAGGCCAGGCAAAATTTGCATTCCTCTTAATGAGAGGAAAAGGCTTTGGGGAGAGCCAACTCAGGACCTCATGCCACAGGGGGAATTACCCAGTAGCACTGCGAACGAAGTGCCATGTGTGACTTCTTCACATAGTTAAGATTTTGCTGTCAATAGGGATCTGCCAACAAGTAGTCTGAAAAGAAGTAAAATGGTTAGGATGTCTTTAAAAGAAGAGCAGATCACAGCTTGGCACAAAGCTACTTTTGTTGGCAGTGCATAATTGATGTGAAATAAATTACAAGCCAAAAAACGGAGAAATCAGCCTGTTCTTTAGGGCACTGCCTCTAATGGGGGTTGAACGCTTTCTATTTCTGGCTGAATTATTCTGATGTGTGAAGCATGACAGATTGAATTGCTGCCCAGCATCTTATTAGGTTTATTTACTAAAAGGCAAAAAGCACGGGAAGACAAGATAATCATACCCGAAGTCTGCCTCCCCCTCCCCACTGTCTCCCTCACCCGACAGTGCAGAGGCACGATTAATTTTATTACAGATCCATGAGAGAGGTGTCAGAGGCCCTTGGCAGATGGACTGTCACACTGTGCCACCGTGGCACTGCCAGCAGATTCCCTGTGGCTATCCCAGAGGCTGGCAGCCCTTGCACAGGGGCTCTGGGCAGGAAAAGCCCATAGCCTGTGCTGTGATCTGGGAGGCACAGCCAGGACTCTGAAGCTCTTCCCTGCTCAGCCACTGGGTCTTGCACACTCTTGGGTAGAACTTGCTGTGCAGTTGTCTTTGGGGAAGGCAGAGAAGAGGGAGGGGGATGGGAGATGGGAGAAAAACCAGAATTCTGATTTTTCTCGTCTTTGAGAGACAATTCAGATTAAATCCCTTCTGACAGAGACTGCTCCTCTACGTGCCCACCTCTCCCCATCTGGAGAGTCCCCAGACATTTCAGATGCATCCTCACAGCCACGCTCTGCGTATGAAATTACATCTGTATGCAAACCCAGAGATGCCAAAATTGGGAAATGTGCTTATTAAAAACATATTTATTACTTTAAAAGAGTCCTCAAGCAGCATTGTTATTAGGCTGTAATATTGCTGTTTGCTCCCGCTTGCCTGTAGTGTTCTTTCAGAAGTTTAAAAAGAACATTTCCTTCCCTGCCAATTTTCTCTTTTGGTTTCACAAAACATTTAATGGTTAGTATGTTTCTGTTCATGACTGCATTATTTTTGAGGAATTCAGCACTGTGACAGGGAAGGTACTTGTGCAGGCTCTCAAGTGATGCTCTCAGAGTTTTGTTCCAGGCTGTACTGAAATGAATTCCTCAACCTGAAAAGAAGGGATGGTGTTTTTTCTGCTCCATTTACAGCAGCTCTGACAGGTTCCCAAGGGTCACTCCTGGTAAGGCAGGTCACCCAGTCTATGCTTTAATCCACAGATGGATTGCAACAGGACCTGCTGTGTGTGTGTCACCTGTCATTAGAGTGGCAGCCCCCGTCTCTGGTTCACTTCCCCAGCAGAGATGGAAGCAGAAAACAGGACTGTGCATCTGTGCAACCTACAGCAGAGCAGAAAAGGAGCAGGCAAAAATCTGACCCGAAGGAAGATGTAGGACGCTTTCTTGAAAAATATTGAAAAATGCTTTAAAATAGTTCATCTCCACTCAAGGCTTGCATTTTGTGTTGTTTTGACTCCGCCTCTTGCCCAGTTAATGGAATTCTGTTGGTCAGCCTGTGTTCCCTTCTCAGGGAGACTAATGAATTACCAGCGTAACTGAGTTTTCTTCAGCTCTCGGGTTCATGGGCTCAGAGCTGTCATTTCATTCCAACTATGCCTGGTACAGAATTCAAGCAAGCATGCTTTTGGATGAAAGCTAGAGAACAAAGCTGGCTTTTTCCTCTAGCTGTCCTTCAGATCCTGATCCCCTAGCAGATCTCAGGTTGCACTCACTCTATTTTAAGCCAAAACAAATATAGTTAAAAACATTGACCACATAATGAACAAGAAAGAGTAAAAATCTTAACTCTGGCTTGCCCATACCTAAGATAAATTCTTTAAGAACTGGCCTGTTTGGATGCTTCTGCAGAATTTACAATTCCTGGCTGTTGGTGGTGTGTCTCGGGGGAGCTAATGGTGTTATGGTTTTGGTTTTTTGGTTTAATTTTTTTTTTAATCTTTAAACAGCTCTGCATTTGATCCTTTGTAAAATGCCTTCCTTTCTAGTCAGCTCCAGTGAATGAATGAGATTTCTTCACTATTAAGTTACAAGAAAAACACAAAAGAATGAAACAAAGGAAAGGCT
This sequence comes from Vireo altiloquus, assembly GCA_013396875.1. NCBI lineage: Eukaryota > Metazoa > Chordata > Aves > Passeriformes > Vireonidae > Vireo > Vireo altiloquus. The sequence goes on from VZRF01010836.1 coordinate 248,964, forward strand.
AAGGTGAGCTGTGAAAAGTAGCAATGTTTTTTGTTTAAAGAGCCCATTTACTTCAGTGGATTTAGCACTTTTTGTCACTTTTATTAATCTAAAGGTTGAAAAAGTAAATGTAGATGCCTATATTCAAACATTTTGCCCAGTCTTTGTTTGGAACATTCATAGCTGTTTCAAAAGCCATGCCATCCTGACATGACGTCAGAGTGCCAGCGGATAATTTGGGAGGATGTGAAATTCTGAGGATCACCTCATCTGAAGTAGGGCCAACTCAGGTTGGGTTAGTTGCCTTTTGTTCTGCCAAGTTCTGACTCTTTCCAATGATGGAGATTTCACAACTATTTCAACAAGCCAACCTGCTCCAGCACTGCACTACTTACCACTCTTCTGAAATGGCCACAACAAAAGTTGTGCATTCATCTCAAAAATTCAGCTCCTGTGCTCAGTGTGGAAGCCCTGTGTTGAGGATCCAGCCCACTGCTCCCTGCTGTAGATCTCAGGAGGATGAAACTGCAGGAGACTGACATTTAAATACCACCACCAAGGAAGTATGTCAGGTGGGTACAGAAGAGAACATCCCAGACCACTGGTGACATCTCAAGATGCGTACGGGTTGGATCTGCTGTGTCTGGTTTCCTCCCTCCCTGCCCACCTCGGGAGCTGATGGAGCTGATTCAGAAGCAGGGACTGTGTGTGTTCCACTGGCAGTGGGGCTCTGCATCTGGCAGCCACAGACACACCTTTGTCTACAGCCAGTTCCACCAGTGGCTTTCTGGTTGTTCAAAATTTCCTGTGACAATTCCTGCATTTACATCAGCATCCTCTCTCAGCAGAGAGGGCAAAGCAACTGATGGACACTATTACAGATTAAGCAGAAGGAAAGTGGGGTGCTGCCAAGGGTTCAGGGCAAACCTGCCCTGGTTATACCTGTAGCCAGGCCAGCCCAGCACATCTCCCAAGAAATTATGAAAGAATTTTTCTGCAGGATACAGTCAGTGCCCACCACTCCAGTATGTCTAGCACAATGCAGGCCTCCAGCACAATGAAGAAGTAAACAAACTTTGCTTAAAATACTGTGCTCTGGATGGTCTTCATCTGTTCAGACAGAAGGCATCCAGCTAAGAACCAAGAAAATGCCCTGCAAGTTGTGTTTTGCATTGTTCTCTATTTATAGCTAAATATAAGGTCTGAGGCAGGAAAATCCCCAGAGACCAGCACTCGCTGCAATGGGTTTGGCAAGCAGCAGCCCTCATGCCTCATGCCAGTGCTGTCACAGGAAAAGGCAGCTGATGAACAAACCAGGATCTCAGGATTATGAGAGTTCTTGAACTGTGTCTACAAGCATTTGGGAAAAAAAGAGATGATGCTTTGTGCCTCTAGCACAGGACAACGTCTTCCTTCCTCACTAAATGAAACTTCTGAGACCTTCAAAATCTGAAGTTGGGCACAATACATTCAATGTATTCATGTTGCATCCAATAGCCTATCTCAGCATTTAAGCTGAGCAATTGATTTGGGAACAGAAAGGGACCCTTGAGGGTCATCTTCCCTGCTCTGAGTTTCAACAGAATTCTAAACTCAGGCACACTGCCCGCAGAACATCCCACTGAACTCTGTTTCCAAAGAGAGAAAATAAACTGCTCTCTGTTGTTTTTGCCATACAGCTTTGTCTGTTAAGTTGGAGAGGCAAATCTTGAATCCTTTGAACAGATTTTTTTTACTTAAACTTCCATTTCTCTTACACGTTAGTTTACCCAGATGGTGGATGACAAGGCAGTGTTGATAATGCAATTTAGACCTGCCATCTATCTCATCATTAATGTCTCCTAGACTTTCTGATATATTTTAAGAGTAGATGAGATCAAATACATGCATATAAGCATGAAGCTAAAAGCACACAGAAGAAAAAAGTTGCACAAAATTATTCTACAACAGAATCTGCAGAATCTGAGCTAGGTCTGAGTGGAACTGCAATACTTGCAAGCAGTTTCATTCACTAGATTTATTGGTTGTATGTGCAAAACAGTGAGGCAACAAGAGGAAGAGGAGGGCCATCCTATGTAGTTTGTGAAAGGCAAAATGGCTGTGTTTATTTGTTTTTAATTAGATTAAATTAGATTAGATGTCTTTAATTCGGACAAAGCAAGATCAGGACACAAACCTGACTCCTTTTATAATGATGTGCCATCACATGGACAGCCAGCACTTGGGGGACTACTGTGCCACCACTGCCCAAAGCTCAGGGTCCAAGCCCTGAATTCAAGTTGTGAGGTTGTTTTTTTTTCATTCTGGCACATGTAGGCTTAAGATTACTTGTCAAGCCTAAGAGCTATCTAAGAGGCTGAGTAGAGACAGCCAAAGATATTTCTCCAATGAGGACCTATGCTGCATTTTCATATGCTTTTTATGAGCCTGGAGAATTCCTCACATCCCAGAACAGCTGCCACTTCGTATACTAGGAAATATTTCTTAATAATTTAACTCAGTTAATGCAGCTTTTACAATAATTGAATGGTATGGCATAGGTATCCACCTGAAAATTATATGCACCATGGGTCCACGATTGTACAGACTAATTGCTCATTAAAGGAAAGAATTGAAGAAAAGCAAGTGCCAGTGATTAGTGATTGTGAGCAGTCAGCGCACGCTGTAAAAAAGGATCGCTGCCACTGCAGATTAACAGCATTAGTAATATCTTATTTCACATAAAATGTGGTGAAGACTGCTAGCAAATACAATTAAAGCCCACTCTCACCCTATCCTTTACAATCTACCAACAGCACATATTCTAGTCCTCAATACCTACACTGGTTATATTGATCATCCCATTAGTCCTCGTGGGAGAGGCAAATTTACCACTGGCTGAAACTAAGGGTTGTGCATCTTGCTAGTGCCACTGAAATCAGGGAGCAGTTTTGTCTCCCTTTTCAGAGGGGAACGAGATTTCACCCTGTCTCTAAATTCCTGGCAGATGAATGGATGGGTGGATGGGCTTATCCCCACCGTGGATCAGCCTTTCAGAAACTTCAGTGATGTAGTTCTTTCAGACCTCCTGCAAGACCAAAATGCCTTATCCTCTTTGGACGTGGAGGTGGGAATGGGAAGTCTGTAGAAATCTTCACAGCAGAAAGTGGAAGGCACCTGTGCCATTACCAGCAGGGCGTCCAGCCTCCCCCCAGCATGGTCCCTGACCAAGATCATAAGGACAGCATCATTAACAATGTGTTGAAGCAATCTTAACAGAAAAACACTTCACAATGACAAGGTTGGTTGCTGAGCATTTTGTTACTGCAATCCTGAGCATATTTAGAAAAGGTTTCCTGTCAGCTGATGGCTTGAACAGGCTCTAATCTGCACCTGAATGTTGGAACACTTCTTGCAATGGACCGAGGACTGCAAAAAATAAAGCAATCACAGGTGGTGAGTCTTAAACAGATGTTGCCCATCTGAAACTGAAATTGCTGGTAAGACAGTCTGGCCAGCTTACTTAAATAGGTTGTAATCTCCTTAATGTGGAGGCCTCCTTACATAGGTGGTCAGGATGAATTGCCCTGTGCCTTCTGGGTTTAAAAGCTCAGAGTCTATAAATATAGAGGAGAAAAATGTGTATGAATTGTTTCAAAATCATGTGATAAATTAGTTATCCTTTTCATATATTTTCTGCCACAGTCTAATAAGATTACTTGCCCCAGAAACTGGGCAATAAAATGGCACAGGCAGGCAGGACCCCACATCTTATCACCCAATATGCACTCTGGTGGGCATTAGGGCTAGAGCCAAGCACTGTGGTTATTATTGCTGCCTTAACTTTTGCTAGACCTAAGAACTGTTCCAGCTCTAAGAAAACCAGACATGTCAGGGTTCATTTGAACTGAGGTAAGAGACTGCTTTGACCTCCACTGGTCTATTTTCTGAAGCGAGTGCCAGCAGATTCCAGATTTCCTTTGGCTGGCCTTGGTTCAGTCCTGTTTAGTCATCTCCCTGCCCTGAGAAACCTCTCCCTGCAAAACATTTCTTGCTTTATCACCTCAATCTCTTTCTGTTGCTATGGTTCTCCCAAGGCCCGTTGTGCTGCTTCAGTCAGCACGCTCTCTCTCTTACTTCCTTATGCACAAAAATTTACCATGGCACATTTCTCCCTCTACTTTCCTTGAGGTCAGAGTTAAATTATGCTAATTTCTTTCATCTTTCTTTCAACTTACCTGGCTCACTGATCTTTGTCATTGCTCCTCTTCAAGGAACATGAGGATTAATGTGTTTGCTGATGGTGTTGTTATGAGCTACTGTGAAATTTATTATAGTTCTTAAATCAAGAAATAATTTTAGCAATCAATTTTTTTTTTATCAAAGCACCTTCCAAAATTAATGGTTGAAATCCCCTTGTCCATGCTTCGAGCAACCCAAACAGGGAGGAATTGTCAAGGCTGAAGAAGCAGCAAGCTGACAAATGGTACCAATTTTTAAAGTTGCCTCCTTGCTGGTCCACCCCAGCTCGCCAATATGTGTGCCTTCCCACGCCTTGGCAGAATGTTCAGCACAGACAAGCTGAGGCCTCATTAATCACCTGCTCAGCTGTTGCATCTCCCTGGATGTAAGGAGCTGCTTCAGCACATCTGATCTGCCTGCATTTAAAAATTATGTAGATGATCTCTTCGTACCCCTCCCTTCCTCCCACATGCTCTTATTCCATGTTCTATTGTATCATCCTTCCTGATGGATGCTGTTAGGACTTACAGGGTAGCCTTGTTCTTCATACACTGAAAGAGTTGTGCAGCTCTGCAAAGAACAAGGGAAAATGCTTGTTATTGTGGGTGCTGTTTGCAAAAGTCCCTGACATTGTTTCTCCTTCTGTGCATGCAGCCAAGACCCTAAGGTCTCCTGAAGATCAGCAAAACACCTGCCCCATCTGCAACCCACAGTTGTGCTCTGATGAGCCATCCTCCGTGCTCACGGGCTGCAAAGAACTGTTCATCACGAGGCAGTTCAGTATCTACTGTCAATTTAAAGAAAAGTCTTGCTTACTGCAACTTCTGCCTTTGACAGGGGACTTAAAAATGTCATCTTAGGTCTCTCGCTGACTCTAATGGTAGAGCCCTTCTGATGCTCTAGTGCCAAAGACAAGAATGGCTGCTTCTCTTCCTCATGCTGCCAAAAGGGTTTTGCCTTTTAGGCAGTCATACAATACACCCCTTCTTCTTGTTCCTTCTGGGCCCAAGCAGAGGTTTGGCTGCTGGTGAGGTGAGGAAAAGGATCTGGCTCCAGAGTGCTGCTAGAGCCCAGCACAAAATTTGTTTCAAGTTCTTCCCCCCTTCTCTCCTGCCACTGCTGGCTCTCAAAAGCTCTCAAATGCTTCAGGGCAGGAAGAAGAATTTAAATAAAATTTAAATTAAGAAACTAAAGAAAACAGTGCTCCTTAGAGTAACACACACTGAAGGTGCAGGCGGACTTTTTTCTTTCTAACTACAGTGAGTGCCATTCCTGTAATTATTTTGCTCACATTAAATACAGCATTTGCTGAGCCTGGAGGCTGTGCCTACGTTGCTGTGATTGTCCAGAGCCAGGCCCTGCTGAGCTGTCCAGCTGAAGCAGGGCCAGCATTGCATTGCTCCCGGTCGATAGGCTTGTGCCTGGCTAATGCCGCCCTGTGCAGGGCTCCTGCCACAGGGAGGGCTGGCAGCAGGCTGCTGGGTTGCCAGGACTGCACCAGAGAGCCTGGCCTGCTTGATGCTGTGCTCTGTGGGGCTGGGCAGCCTGCTGGGGTGATCCAGGGCTGCAGCAGAGGACATGGGGCTCTCCTGGTTTAAGAGAGCAGAAATGTGAAGGGCGATGTGATAGGAGGGTGAGGCTGATATCTGAATTAAACCTTCCCTGTACAGTGCAGAAAAATGCAGGAAATCTCATGGGAATAGGGGTTCAAAAAGACAGGCACATGCCAGAAAGGAGATGAACCAGAAGAAGCCTCTGTTAGTGTTTCCTCAAAGGGAGTGGGAGGATGGGTCCCCCAGGGTAGGTCAGAGTTGTCTTTCTCCAGGGAGATGCAGTACTGTCTTCCAAAGCCACCAAAGCCAAGTCTGCTGCCCACCCACCCACGGCTCACGCTCTGCTCTGCTTGGGTGGAAAAATTCCTCTTCTTTTGCTTAAATTTCCTGGGGCCTAGTAAGTCCCTATATCAGGGAACTTTGGCATTAGATGGGAGATTTCATTAAACAAGTTCCCTCAGATCAGGACAGCCAGCGGGAAGGGCACTAATCTACTGAGTACAAAAGAGGAGGCTGTGTGTGGGAAAGGATGCCAGCCCCACAAGGACAATATTTTCTAAACCTTAATCAAACAAGAGAGAACAGAAATTCATATTTAGTTCCTAGAGATTTAACTCCTCAAAACTAATGGAATGTATGAGGTTTTTCTGCCTCCTGCACAAGGCACCCTCTTGGTGCAGCAGCACCAGGGCTGAGAGCTTTCTCTCTGAGGAAGCAGCAGCACAGCCACCCAGCTCTGTCCCTGAAGGCACGGGCAAGTCCAGAGGGGAACACAGTCCTCTGGGAGGGAAACAGAACAAGCACTGCAAGGATCAGCCGAGAGAGGCCAGAGTAAATGACCTGCATTCCTTGGAATGCAAGAAAGAAATGGAGGGCAGCAAAAGAGCAACTCCAAGCTAAGCTGCTGAGTCAGTGCTGGGAGGAGGCACCTCCCCAGGAGAGCTAGGCCAGAAAAAGTGTTTTGCTTTTATTCTCTTCCAGCAGGTACTGGCTAACATTTACCAGCAAGAAGGCATCCTCCCAGATAATACCACAGCCTGAATTCACACAGAGAGTGGAAGCTCAGCTGGGTGGTTTCCCTTTGCAGTAGATTTTTTTAGAACATGGATATTTTTTCACCATTATCATCACTGTTTAGCAAATGACAGATCTGCTGGAGAGCCTCACAGACAGTTTTGATTCACTCAGGGCCCAGCTCTGTTTCCCAGAACTGTAGCTTCTAGGGACAGAAAACTCCATTTTCTCCATCTGTCAGGCCCAGAAGGGCTTTTTCTGCTACAAAGAATATTGTTTCCCAACATTAAATTACTTAGTTTCACAAGCATGAGGTGATAAGTATGTCCCTCTTTCCCTATGATTTGCTGCCAATACCTCAGACTTATCTGGTTTTGTCTGGTCCTAAGATTTCTGACATGGAGCAGTTCCTCATCCTCTTCAGCCAGTGCTTCTCTCATCAGGTGCAGTGCTAACAACTTTAAGTGATATATCTCTAATTTTTTTTACATCCACAAGGATTTCAAAGCATTTACTGGACCCTAATATATGAGGATCCCTCGTGGATTGTTAAAGCAACAGAATATCTCAGCTCTTTCATAAAAATTTTTTTCTTTGTGTCCCACCTGGATTTCAAGGAAATCAGGAGGCCAGCCCTGTCTTGTAGGGGCTGAAATTGATACATAACAATATCCAAATTATTTTCCTGAAAGCACACTGCCAGGGGCAAAAGCAGAGTCTGAGTCCTCTGAATCCTTTGGTCATGCACTGTTCCTCTGACCCCTACCCAGGATTTGGAGATCTGCTCATTGCTCATGCTAGACATTGATATTCCTCCATTTCCTCACTCCGTGGTGCTGATCTCTGGCACTACCCTTGCCCATGTCACACTTAAATTTGTCCCAGTACCAAGCCTGCTGTTTGCACAGGCCATTCATTAGGGATAAGTAGAGCAGGGAGCAATGAATGTTGCTAATTGCATATAATTACAGATCCAAATTATCTTATGCTGTATGTGTGTGTCTGTTTATAGGGCAATTACTCTGTAAATAGGATGCAATTAGAGTGAGGTCTGCTGGAGGGCTGCACTTGTCACTGGGTGCTGAACTGAATGGACTCCAAATGGGGATGCCATCTCCTTTCGCTGGAGCTCTCCCCAAATCAAGATATTGTCAGGTTCTTCAGCTTTTAGCCTGACCACTGAATGCAATTTCCACAAGTTTGTCTTGTTCTGCTGCCCCTGTAGCAAGCAGGTGTCTCAGTAATGCGCTGTTTCTACTCACTAGCCCCTTCTCTTAGTTTTCCTTCTGCTGTTCCTCTTCTTTTGGCTAAAGTATATGTACTGCTCAGAAACATATCACATCTTTAGGTCAGGGTCCTCCTAAAAGAGGATTTTGATGGCAGCATTAGGAGATGGTGAGTGATTAGGTGATGTCAGGTATTCACGCTGTTCCCTGCATAAAATGACTTTGCAGGTCTTGGTTGGGATAGTGATAATTCACAGGATGTAGCTGCCTTTTCACTGGAAGTCTCATGGGAGTGAAAAGTGCTTTACTGTCCTGATCCTGCCTGCTAGAATGGAAGATGTTGTCTATATTTACAGTGCTCAGCAGCAGGACCTCCTGGTTGGAGCTCCTAAAACCTGCTTCAGTACAAAAGTTAGGTAATAAGAAAAAAGTTGGCAGGGAGTTCTGGGAAGGAAGTATTCCCTGCTGCTGGATTTATTTCTCTTGTTTCCGTGAGTAAAAAATCTTCTAGTCCCCACAGTTATCAGTCTAGCACTTTTTACCAGAACCGGCATCTTAAGCAAGACAGCATCAAAAGATGATGTTGGGTCAATAAAGTCTCTGCTAAGAATAGCTGTGCAGAGGCCTTTGGGCTTTCTGTAACATTTACCTGTGAGCTTCTCACATCCTGTCTACACAGGTTACTCAAACAGGCACACGGTTGAACACAACCCTTTTTTGGAAAGCAAAACTCAAATTCAAGTTGGACTTTGGATGCATCAAAAAAAAGTGTCAGATGAATTCTGACTGTGAAACCTTTCTGGCTGCTCCTAAGGTTGGATAAAACCATGATGCAGTTTAAAGGGCTTTTGTTTTCCACTCTGAGCTTTTACTGTATAAATCAGTATCCCAGTGTAGTTTCTAGCACAGTGGTGCTACTGCTGACAAACTGGATGGCACCGACATTTGGAGAGCTAACTATGACAGAAAAGAAAAATTCAGGTGTCAATAGTTTCCACCCATGGGTTGCTGGTTGCATAGAGATGTCTTCAAGTTGTTCAGTGCAGTCTGTTTGGTACTGCTTGGCACAAACAGTTCTTTCATTACCTCCGTCAGGAGGAGGATTTAGCCGTTTATAACATCCCTCAAGTGTAAACTAACCCAGAAGGCCATTCAAAACAAAAATCAGAGATTAAAAGGCCTTTAAGCAGGTATTTTCCTCACCTCTTTTTCCAGAAAGGTGAAAGTCACACCAGCATGGGCAAAAGCATGGTGAAGATGCAGATATTGCTACTTCTTGGGTGCATTCATGCTCACCAGGCAAAATGAGTTCTGATTTTTAGGCTTTTCAACTTTATACCTTTATATGTTAAACAAAAAAATCCATTTCTTCCTGAACTCACCATGAATGAAAGACCTTTGCTTGAGCAACCTGCATGACCTTCCCTGTCAGTGGAAATGAGAGTGGGACAATACTGTGCCCATTTCCTCATGGTGATCTTGTGGAGACTTCCACCTTTCCATCTCCTTTAATAGGAAAGAACATGGAAAGGCAAGAAGTCCCAGCATTGTTAGCCCTGGTAATGACTGTCAGACTGGCCTGCATTTGGTCTGGTGAGGAAGCAAAATGAAAATGCTTGGCAGGGCACACACAGGCACAGAAAAATCCAAGACTGAATGAAAACAGCTTTTCTGTGAGATGTGTGAGTGGTGTCCACCTCATTTTTCATTGAAAAAAGTACCTGAATTCTGGGTCCTTGTCCAAGACCATTCAAAACCAAGAGATGATCTGCAGAGGTAAGAGGGACAGGTTGGAGCAGAAAGAGCAGCAGTATCTCTGTGACACTGTTTTCCTCTGAAAAGAGTTCATTCCCTACCATACATTCCTGATGCATTTATCTATTTCCCACAAATATTTGAAGAAAGCACATAAAATAAATCTGGTCTAGATAAAAATGTCATGCAGCTATTTGTGCCGGGCACATTCTCACAGCTATTCCAAAAACCTCGGAAGGGGGTGTTGAGTGATGTGGACATCATGCTTGCCTGGGAAGAAAAACAATAGCACTCCCACATTCCCACAGTGCAAATATTTGAAAGTCATTAATTGCACAGTTAGAGACTGTCTGTGTTGAGAGCGTCCATGTCAATGTGTTTGCAGGACCATTTGGCAAGCATTTAAAAACAGGAGGGAAAAAACCTTTAAAATATTTTGGTGTTTTACAAATCCAAACGGAAACTACATCCTGCCGGTAAATTGATCTCGTAAATTAGCTTAGGCTACTCTAAGTCCGTTCAGCTTTCTTATGACACCAGGGAGTTAGGAAATGCCTAAGAATTTCTCCATTTTGGAGACAACTAAAAGGAGATGGATTTGACAGGAAAGGGATGAATACAGTCATCCAGAAAGTGAAGTCCTGCACAACGAACAAGGGCAGCAGCACTTGCACTGCAGATCAAGCCTCAGAGCCACCTCTCTGAAGAGAGAGAAAGGAAATCTGTGACACCAAGGAAGACTTGCGCCAGGGGCTCACATCTGGATGGCAAAACCCCCATTTGGAAATGGCTTGTGGGAAACTCCCTCCATTCAATATCACTTCTTCAAGCTATCTTCTCACAGATTTTTATTTGCCTGGGCACTGGTGCTGACAATTGTTCATGTCCTCTCTCTCAAGTATTGGCCCTTTGATAATTTTGACTCTTTTAGTAGGTCTATAAATAAACAGTCCTGTATTATAGAGAAAATTGTTTATAATCACTGGAAATAGAACATAATATGAATATGAGTAGTGGTTACGCCATCCTTGCTCTAGTTAAGCTCACTGGAGTTTAGGAAATGGACAAATATCGGAGGTGAGAGAAAGAGATTAGCCAAGACTTTCCATGAGAAAACTGTCAAAAGACCCAGCTTCCTGGCAAGTACCAATAGATATATTCTTATTACTTAGACAAAGGTAAGATGACAGGAACATACTTAAGTAGATCATCTGGAGGTCAAAATTTAGTGTTATTTCTTAAGACCATAAAAAAACCAGTCTCACATTAAAGTTGAGTTCCTCTGACTCGTCCCTGCAGAGGTTCTCATCTGCAGTGGCTGAAACTTTCCTAAAATCTGATTTCTGAGTTTAACCAAGACTTTCTTCTTTAGCAAGAATTCCCTTTCATGTCTTTATTTGTGATTATTTTTGCTTTTCTTTCTTATTTTCACTGCTGAGCCACACAGCCTCCATTTGCCCTGGTTCCCAGCAGCCCAGCACATGAACTCGCTGTGTCCCACGTGCCGTGTGCTGCCCTCTGCTCCTCAGCGTGCTGTGCTGTTGGGCCATTAGCTCATCTCCTGCTCACCTGTATCCATGGAAGCCCATTCTGTTGGGGGTGGCTCACGTGAACTTCTGTGGCTTTCCAGCTAATGTCTGGGGGTTAACACATCTCTCCTCTCAAATGCCAACTTCCTCGAGGCAGGAGACAGTCTTTAAACACCGAGTCTGAGATGAGCACACAGCTGCGTGTTTCTATTCACACAGACATGCCTGTCTGTCAGATACAGATAATTGGATATTTATCCATACATTTGCATGAGAAATCAGAAGAACTGTCTACAGAGGCAGAGACCCTGCTTTTCAGGGGTTAGCTAAGATCCCTTCTGCCTTTAAAATGTCAGCCTCCGGTAGTTTCCCAGACGGTGACTCTGTACCCAGAGCAGTCACGGCTGCAGGTTTGAGCAAAAAGTTAATTATAAATAATAAAGAGAATAGAGGAAAGAACTCTGCACTTTGTCTTTTTGGCATTACGCAATTACTGCTCAGCTCATTTCAGAGGTTTATGCTTTTATTTTTTTTCATTTAGCAATGTCTGACTGATTTCTCCTCATGGAACCAGAGAGCATTGTATACCCCATGTATCTACCTCAGGAGTCCTCTCTTAAATCTGGTGCTTCGTGGCTGCCTCTGGTACATATGTTTAATAAATCTTTAAATTCTGTATGAACTTAATACTCTCTGCATTTAATCTTTTAAAATCATGTTGCTGTCTGAATGCTCCTCCCATGAAGTGCTGGTGGCAAAGTGCCTTATCTCCTCTGAAAGCTTTTTTGACTCCCAGCTGTACTCTCTCTTGTTCTTTAGCCAGGCTTTCAAAGTGACATACACAAATAACCAGCTGCTAGATATTTATGTGGAACATTAGCCTTGCAATTAAAGGGAGAGAAAAAGAAGCTCACTTTGGGGTCCTTCAGAGTTTCATTACTGCCTGTTCTACTCCAGTACTGCATTTCTTTGAAAAGTGAACAGCAATAAGGGGCCCAGCTGCAAGCAGGTCCCAGATCAGCAGATGCCTAAGGAATTATCCATGCTAAATCAAACAAGTAAAGTCATGCTGAAGGTTATGGGGGACTTCTATCCACAGCTTCTTCCTTCTGGGCGAATGAGAATGCTGAAAAAAATTGTCCCAGGCTGCAGAAGCAGCCCATTTGCAGATACAGAGGCTAAACTGTCATCGCTGTCCCGCTAGTGGGCTGCTTGCTATGTCCTAGGCAGGAGGCTGCAATGGTGACGCCTTCTCCATGGATAAGACTGATCCATATTCAGATTGTCCTGCCATTTCAGCCTGTATCTATCCTGGACATGATTTAGCCTGCCAAATTTCAGTCCATGCTGCTGGAATCACTTTTTAAACATTTATCATTCAATCCTAAGCAAGTTCTTGAGAGCTCAGCAAACAGAGGTGGAAGGAATGAACTTTGAGGAACAATTACTAGCAACAAAGTGCAGAGCACAGAAAATCATATATTCTGAACCATATATACAGCAACTAGGTGAGACTGTTTTTTTAGAAAAAAAAGAGATTGTAAGAGTTAGGACAGTTTTCAAGAATCTTGTGGTAGCCAATTTGCTGTGATGCTGTAGCTGAGGGGTCAGAAGAGACCATGTCTCCAAACAGTGGTGTATGTTCTGATTTCAGAGGAAGCTACTGCGAGAGGACGTGCCACTGCTAGGCTCAATACACTGTCCTCAGCTGGTGAGCAACCAGATCTTCCATCTCCCACCCAAAGGATGCTTGGAAGGCTCCATAAGGGTAGCCTTGGAGCTGGGAGGAGTTCATGCCACCCACTAAGTGTCAGAAATGCAAATGACACATTTCCTTAGGACACGAGACTTGAGGGTCTGCGACAGCTCGCTGTGGTCAGCGGAAAAGGGAAGCCAAGGCAGAACTGAGTGTGGGGAAGGAAATGTTTTCTTTCCAACCTTCCAAATACTGACATCACTCCCATGATAATTTCATTGTTTCCCTTTCCCATACGAGGAGAATGGATGATACTGTTGTGCACAGAGTGAAAAATAAGTTTCCTGGTTTCTATTTCTAGCTCTGCATCTAGCTATTTGTCTGATCTCCAAACCAGATACTTATGCTGATCCACAGGACTTCATTTCATCTCTCTGCAAAATAGGAGTAAAGAAGGGCTGCCCTGCATGGGGACTGCGAATATTCTCTTTACTGCTTTTAAAGCAAATTTTTATATCACTTTTAAACAATTATATATATATATGAAAATAATTTAATTGACATTAATTTATAATTTGTAAAGAGAGAGCTCATATGGCAAGCAAATGCACTCAGCAATCCCCATATCTCCACTTGAGATCTCGCATACTTTGATGGGCCACTCTCTGCCTAGGTGAAGAAGTAGTTGGTGTTTGCACTCCAAGAGTTTTGCCATATGACAGGATTTAATTAAAATCTGCTTCTACACATCGGGGTGGCTGTCACCACCCTGCCAGCATCAGCCCAGGCCACTGTGCTGGTGGGAGAGCTCGCTGCCCAGGTCTTTGGCTTCCCTTCCCCTCTTGGTCCAGGGCCAAGACATCTCCCAAAACGCCAAACAGCTGCTGAGGAGGTTCCTCACTTGCAGCAAGGCTGGCAGTGCTAGCTGGGCCTGCTGCTGAGCTGAGCATGGACAAGCAGTGCTGACAGCACAGCATCAGGACATGCCTCATGAAAGCCGAGATAGCTCGAGAGAGTGCTTTGCATCAGTTTTAAGAAAAATGTGGATTGAGAAGGGTTTCATGAGCAACTTTCTGATTTCATTATGTTTTGATTTCTGTGAACTACTTTGCTATCTTTTCAAAAAGTTTTAGCTAGTAATTCACTGTAATTGTGTGCACTTATAGCAACGCATATGAAAGTTTGTCAAGAGTGAATATCATGTTTTTAATCCATACTATGATATGTGTTAACATTATGGAGATACAGTATTTTTAAATTTTAAAATGTAGTTATCAATTAAAGATATTTCTGTGTTAAAGTTAGAAGAAGGGACAGCTGGGCTTTGCCTTTCCACAATAAATTTTGAAAATACATTTTGCTCCAACTTGGAAGTCCAGATCTCCAGCCATAGCAGCTTCCTCTGTTCCAGGCAGCCCTGTCATCAACAGGTGGGGCTTTCAAAAGTGGTCTGTGAGTGTGAGGGTGTGACAAACCCACAGGTTTTACTCCTACCTGCCTGAGCTACCTTCCTGGCTGCAAAACTTCTATAACATTCTGTGATGCTTTCACATTCCCAGGCCACTAGTCATTTAGCTGGGACACAGAGAGATGAGGTATCCAGATGAGAGCATGGGGAAAAGCTGAAGGAGTTCTTAACAAGTGAATTTCAGAACAGAAATTATTCTGTTTGGATTTCCTTCACTTTCTTTCAGAGCCATTATCTCAAACTTGTGTGTGGAAGGCAAAGCTTCTAATTATATACTGCAAAGAGTGCATTTTTTATAAATAGCACCAATTGTTCTGCTGGGACATTCTCATCTGAATCAGCTCCTCTGTAGCTTTGCAGCCTCTGTCTTCTATGTGCAAGGAGAATATTTTTACTAATGAAACCCAAGTGGATCACATGTGACACAAAGGCTGAAGCAATACAATAGCATTTGGGATTTTGCAGCCACCCAACAATTGCGCCACCCTCAATTCTCTTTGATTCTCTGTAATTTTGCCCCTTTGTCACTCCTGAGTCCCTGGTACAAAGGCCTCTGGAATAGGGTTGCTGCTACCGTGACCAGTTTCACTGCACATGAAAGCCTTGCTGCTCTCTGCAAGACCTCAGTGGGTAAAACTGCTTTGCTTCTTTCTCTGAAGGCTGTGCATAAGGCCCAAATGCCAAAGCAGGCAGACTCCCTGGCTGCACAGCAGTCAGTGTTAGTTACCCTCTCCCCATCGTCACCAGAGCTTCACATCAGCCGTGGGGCCCAAAGCCTGCTGCCAGGCTGGGAGCCCATCTGCAGACACTGAGCCACGTTCCACCAGGAAGCCATCCCAGCAGTCTGGTCAGCCACGTCCCAACTGGGCACTTGGCATGTGCCAAACATGAGCACCGAGGCCCCTGCAGCTGCTGCACTGCCAGACACTGGCTGTACCTCTGCAGCTGAGGGCAGAGGGGGATCACCCAGCCCAGGGCCAAGCCCATCTCAAAGCAGCAGGTCCCCAGAACTGCCCTGGAGAGCCCTGACTCTGCTTGGAAGCCAAATTATCCACTGATGCAGGCCAGTGTCGGAGGCTGTGTTTATGTGGCGGTGAATCTGTCATGGAGATGACATCTCGAGCGTGCTTGGGGCGAGCGATTCACAGGCTGCTCAGTTTATGAATACAGCTCAGCCAGGGGTGTGTGTTTAATTGCTCAATGTACTGTAACACCCGCTGCTTCCTGCATTATCCACTTGCCCCAGCACTAGAGCTGCCACCTTCTCCAAACAGTAATTTCATGGAGTGAATTGCCTTTCCGTAATTATCTTTTTATGCAATTAATATTTCCTCAGCAAATCACAGATCGCTCTGCTTCCTCAATAGGTAAAGCAATTAATGAGCCCCAGCTGCCAGCCATGGCTGAATGAGTCACTCTGCTGGAGAAAAAGGTATTGCCATTGCATATTGCCCCCTTGTGCTGTCATTTCCCACTTGATATCTTGGTCTGAGGGTACTTGTCTGTCATTCTCACGATGGAGCGGGACCAGCCCTCCAAACCTGCCAGGTCTGGAGGGTGGATGCATGTTCAGAGGACTCAGTCCCCTCTCCCCACTCGTCCTGGCCACCAGCTCTGCCCCAGCCATGACTGGTGAGAAAACAGTGCTGAAGGCTCGCTCCTGGCCAAGAAATAAACGGAGAAGGTGCCTGCCATAAAATCTTAGCCCACTTGACTTCTATAATAGGATTTGTCACATTCAGAGAGCTACTTCATGCCCCATACATTATGAAATGAAAGCTGGTTCACAGCCTTCTTCAAAGCAAACAAAGAGAGACATCCTCGGGGCAATTTTTGTGTAATTTTTTTTAAACATATGTGTCAACGTTTCAGCATGTATGTCTGAGAAATGTTTCAGAACATGCTTCCATTCCATCCCTCTCACAGCCTACAATAGTTAGCTTTGCTGACCAAGGTCAAAAAGGCCTTTCTGAACTCTCTCTGCCATACATTGAGATATGTTATCTCTACCATCTGACAGAGTTAATGTGGAAACCTTTACAGTGTACAAACACTTGAATTGCCTTCTTGCAATGAGTCTTTAAAGAAAAAAAATAGCACTGAATTTCTTTTGTTGTCATTTAGCTTCCTGATTCTACAAGAAGTTGCTTTGAGTCTCCTTTCATCTCTACTGACTAAAGAGAAAGCTTTGTCATCAGTGCGCTGCGTGGTCTTTTTGTTCACTTGCTGTTTTTCCAAACAGAAAGAAATGTGATTTGTGGGGTGCATTTGTGTGGAGATGAAGGCTCCTGGCTAAGCTCAGGAAAGCAGCTGAGCACTCATCTCAAGAGAGCTGGAAACCTGCAAGAAGCAGACAAGCAAAGTGTTTAGGCAGAAAAAGGACAGACAGCCCAAGTGGGATAAAGAGAAGCATCAGAAGTCCTGGGGAAACAAAACAGGGAGCAGACAGCAGAGCAGGACAGGATGGGAGACTAAGTGTGAGTGAGTTTGGACAGAAGTATCGTGCAGACATTAGTAAACCCAAGGATGAAATCCAGCCAAGAAGAGGCACAGGTTACTTGGATGGCGTTTTAGCTGACAAGCAGAGGAAAATCCAGAACTAGGAGAAATTAACAAGAGGGAAAAAAACCACCAAACCCCAAAAAACCCCAGTAAAAATCCAAGTATTGATGGTTCAAACTCTTACTGACTCAGTTTCGCATAGTTTTTCTCCTATGGCTGTTCCCTGTCCAGAGTAAAAATTGATAAAAGCATGTAAGAAGGAGATAGCAATGAGCAGGGAGCCCTCAAAATGTTCCGAATCACACCATTCATATGTTGTAGCTTTGATTTCTCTTACAAGAAGGCTCCAGGTCTGCCAAATTGCTAGTCTGAAGCTGTTAGCCATCACTTCAGGCAGTGAGCACAGAAATTTGTAGATTGTGTCTGTGCAGGGGATTAGTGGTGAGTCCAGCTATATTATGGTTTCCCTACTCAGGAAGCCCTCCTACAGACTGTCTCCCCGCCCTGTACAAAGCAGAGCTCAGGAGGCCTTGTGATGCCTTTCCCTGGATACTTTTATTGCTGCCTATTGAACCAAAGGCGTGTGTAAGAAAGACACAGACCATACATTAGCCTCCTCCTTTCCCCTGCATTGAACAAGAGACAGAGAACAATACAGACTTCCACATGGCCCTTTCAGTTAATGCTTCTTTTGGGAGGGGAGAAAATCAACCCACAAATATTATTTTTTAAAATCTTCTTCATGTCAAATTGTGAATTTCTGACCTATATTGTGCTTTAGCAAAGAGCTCATTGAAGTGGAATTTTGCCTAGAGTAAGGAGTTTGAGTTTAAATCTATTAATTATTAATTGCTCTGTTTATTTATTCAAAAGCCCCAGTGAAATGGGAATATTAGCTCTTTTCCTTCCTCATGAACGAATTCTTTTGCCTGGTCTCATCTGTCTTTGTATATGTTCTTCCCCAAACAAACATGTCAAAAAATGTGTGTTTGTGGAGGGAGGGGGTCAGACTTTTGCAAGGCAGGTCGGGGTCCAGTCACATTTATTCTTCTCACATGCTGCTTTGTAGAACAAGCTGGCAGATAAAATAAAATATTAGTTTCATTTCCTGCAGACCCAATTTTTTTTAAACATCCAAGGATGGAAGAGACTGAATTTAGAACAACAAACACCAAAGCTACAGAGATTCTGCCACTCAAAGAAAATCTTTCACTGCAGTGATTTACTAATTTGGAAGATTCTGTAGAAGATCCTCTTCCATCAAGACTGTTCACCTACAAGCCTATTCTGTTGCCAAGATTTGGTGGATGCATCTGTGTCAATCAGCGAGTCTTGCGTCTTCCCAGCGTATTCTGCATCCACTCTGCTTTCAGCTACTCGATAACCCAAACCAGCAGGAGGCTGTAACCTTCCCTTTTCTGCTGTCCCTCACATCATCTGCAGCAGGCTGGTGTGTCCTGCAGCCAAGCCAAGGAGCCAAGAGTGGGGCTGGGAAAACAACCCTGCTCTGTGCTGCAGGAAACAGCCATAGAGAAAGAGCCCCTCACCTTGGATGGGATTGGGAGCAAGCACTGCGTGGACACCTCTGTGAGCCCAATGCTCCTGCAGAAAGAGCCTCTGCTGTGCCACTCACACACTGAACAGAAGAAATGGCTGCTGCTGAGACAAGGCTTCAGGGACTGCTCCAAGCACACAACTCAAAATAAAATAAAATGACCCCATAGCCAAAAAACCCTCTCTGTGGTTTCAGGGAAGAGTGGCAAAACCACATTTCTTGACAGAGCTGTAGTCAGACCTGCCAAGCACTCAGGTGAGAGTGTTCAGATGGAACATATTCATGTTTGATAATTTAGACCCTTGACATCCACAGACATTTCCTGGGATATGAGGATGTTGTATTCTTGTACTGCTTAGTGTCACCCACAAATGCAAGAGTAAAGAAACCTTCTTGTATCTCTGCCTGAGTGTAACTTTGTTTATTTTGGGGGAAGACAACCCAGCTGCAGGCTGCTGGCCTTCTGGGAATTGTGAGGCTGCAGACGTCAACGTAAATAATCCTCATCTCTCTCCTCTAAATGGTTTCTGAAACATCATCCAGCATTTCAGCTCAACATCCCATATACTCCTTTATTTTTTGTTCAGGAGGGAACAATTCAGGGCAAAGACTTTTATTTGAGCGCACTACATTTCCTTTCCTGTGAAGGTCTAGATATTGCTGCTGCATAAATACTGCCCCAAGGGCTCTTTCTAGCAGCTCTTGGGATAAAGTTGTTTCCTTCCTCACAGGGGTTCCCATTCTGAGGAAATAAATATGAGGTTTCTATCGAGAATCCTTTGCTTTTGTATTTGGGTGTCCTTGCAGCTCAGAAGAGAGAAGACAAGAAAGTGTTCTTCTCTTTCACTGGGCTGCTGACAGACCCAGCTCCTCTCTTTCCTCTCCCTGCCATGTCCTTCAATGTCCATTGACCCTCAGCCCCACCAGCTACTCCATCAATAAGGTAAATGTGTGCCCATGTTAGAAGAAATAGGAAGCCACACATTCCTACAGCAGGGGACAGTGGAGAGACCAGCTGCCAGCCAGACAGCACCCCAGCAGCTCAGGCATCGCCCTTGCTGAGTCTTCTCAGGAAGGATCCAAAGTGTCCCACAGACCTTCCCCCACTGCATTGGCCCAACCACCCTGCAGTGCTGGAGGTACAAGTAACCAATGCTGACACGAGCTGGGAAGCAAACTGCAAAGAGAAAAAGAGGCTTTGCAAAAATTAAAGCATCAAGTAGCAGCAAACCCCACATCATCTCCTTGCGGTTTTCTAGGAAAGCTGACTTCTTCCAGGTCTGAGTGCTGCACCTTCTCCCTGCTCATCTCAGCAGCCTCCCCATATCTGCCTTTGTAGCAAAATCCCTGCATCTCTGATGAAGCTCCTTTCCTTCCAACCACCTCCTCCCTACCCTACCTATCTTCTTTCACATCTGCAAATGGTCAGTGTGATTTCTCCCTCCACCTAGAAATCCCCATTGGATCCAGCAACCAATGTGAAGGAGCTGGCTCTTACCCAGACACAGAGCACATGATCTGTGATAAACTGCAAACAGGCAAACATAAGGGTGTCATCCAGCAGAGCAGAGAAGCCCCCTAATGTCTGATGCAGGTCTGTGCTTCTATGTTTTAACCCTAAGGCAGATGGAATACTGGAATGGAGGTCCAGTTCAGTTCAGACCTCTTCTGATTCCTGAGACTAACAGCACTCTACATAAGTGTTGGGCTGAATCATTTTCATATGATTCATATTTTTTTGTTTCATATTGTTTTGCTTCCATACACTGCTGTTTGTGACTGCAGACTGCAGATGTGTAACTGGTCAATAGGCAATTTTTTCCTCTCACTAGCTGTGTGCTTGAAATGTTTAAACTGAAGAATAATATCAAACAGAAAATGAATGTTGAATCCCATGCCTCTGGCATCAACTTCCAGGAAGTAACTCATGCTAGGTATATTCCAAGAGTTTCTGGACATTTTCACCACATTATGCTCAAAGATATAAGTGCTTAGGCTTTGGGGCTTTTGTGCGGTGTTTTAGCTGTTGATTTGTTGGGTTTTATTCTGGAGGGTCCATGTTTCATTTGGCAGGGTTTGGGTGGAAAACAGGTTTGGAGTTTCCCCACCACATCTAATGCACAAGGTTGGATGCATTGGATGCACCTTCCACAAACTAAATCTAGAAAGTTTCTGGATGAAAATAAATTTCTTTCATGTTATTTTTAAGACAGGTTTAAAGCTGTTCTCCACGTGTATGCATGCTTGTGTGCAAAGAGGCAGGCGCAGGCCAGTGGGCATAGGAGCTGGGGTCTGTGTGTGCATGCAGTGCTCCATGTGCTGTATAACCATGTAGGAAAGCAGACATGATGAGGCAAGGGAGCTGAGTTTGCTGCACATCAAGAGTCATTTTTGGTAGACGGGTTTTCAGGATTCAGTGTCAACTACAGGGAGCGGAAAGCCAAGGAGAGGAGTGGTTTGCCTCTGGGGAACATCAGCAGCCCATGGGAAACTGGGCCCTGCCAGGGCCAGGGGGAGATGCACCCTGGAGCAGAATGGGGTTTCCTCCCATATGGCATTGGCTCCCAGCTTTGCTTCTGCAGCTTTGCCTTTAAGGACAAGCTACAGAATTTCCCATAGCAACATTCTCTAATAACAGGCAAAAAGAGCATCAGCTGCCCCTAAAGGCACCTAAAGTAGGTCAAATTGCAGGAAGATGCAATTCACATTT
Organism: Vireo altiloquus; assembly: GCA_013396875.1. Lineage (NCBI taxonomy): Eukaryota > Metazoa > Chordata > Aves > Passeriformes > Vireonidae > Vireo > Vireo altiloquus. The sequence goes on from VZRF01010836.1 coordinate 270,172, forward strand.
CACCCATCTCTCCTGTAACTCACTTGTGTTCTCACAACAACCTGTGGCCCAGCTCTGTCTCTTGTCCCAATTCCCACTGCATCCCCTCATACACTCTGTCAGTGCTGCTGTGGGGGAGTGAGGAGAGCCTCTCACGGTGACCTTGCGCAGCCCCAGCAGTGAGGAGAGCCTCTGACGGTGACCTTCTGCAGCCCCAGCAGTGAGGAGAGCCTCTCACGGTGATCTTGTGCAGCCCCAGCAGTGAGGAGAGCCTCTCATGGTGATCTTGTGCAGCCCCAGCAGTGAGGAGAGCCTCTCACGGTGACCTTGTGCAGCTCCAGCAGTGAGGAGAGCTTCTCATGGTGACCTTCTGCAGCCCCAGCAGTGAGGAGAGCCTCTCACGGTGACCTTGCGCAGCCCCAGCAGTGAGGAGAGCTTCTCATGGTGACCTTCTGCAGCAGTGAGGAGGAGCAGCCTCACAGCACCATCATTGGTGTTACAAAGGCAAGTTTTATTGTACCTCTGCCCAGCGGTGCTGGCACTTTCCAAGGGAGGACATCTGGCAACCTGTAAGAAGGACACTTGCTGCAACCCCCATATGCCAACTCCCACACATCCACTTCCTTTTCCCCAGGGAAACGTTGCACAGACACTGAAAATGCTGCAGCGGATGCAAGACCACACAGACAAGAGGGAACCTCATGCAGGGAGATGTGTTAGACACAAAGAAGCTTCTTGTGGTGGCTTTAAGTGCTCCTATATTAATATATAATCACAAAGTTGTCAGGGCTTGATTTATTTTGGTTATCTGCATGATGCTAAGAACATATATCTGTTTCTGAAATCACCACGCGGTAAGAAGTGACTGCCCTCACCTTTGATCTTATGGGAAAACTGATTGACTTCAAAAAAGAAGCTCAAGGCAAAGCAGAGACTGGGTGTCACAAACTCCCTCCCTCTGAGCTGCAGTGGAAGGCAAGGGACATAAGGGCACTGGAGAGCAGTCCCTATGTGTGCCCAAGGCCAATGGGATTGTGAGTGTGGGTTGGAGGACATGTTTTTTCCAAAGTCCTAGCCTATCTGGGGCCCTCCTCTGCTTTCAGCTCCTGATGGTAGGGCAGTCAGGTCTGCTCGGGACCCCTGAGGTTTACAGTCCATTATATATATTATATTTAGATCCATTATATTTTATGTGTTGATTGGGAATGGAAAAAACCATCTAGATTCCCCAGAGGAAACCTATTGCATTGGCATACAATCTCCTTTTGTCAGGGGGTGAAAATGAAACAGCCCTAGGGGGTTCCTTCTGGGCCATTTCCCTCAGAAAAGGCAGAGGGAGATTATTTCTTCCAGCTCGTTTTTTTCTGGCACTACTTCAGTTATACTCGAAATCTGGCTTCCCACTTTATCCCTGTGATACTGTCTCACAACCACACATCCAGCATCCATATGTTCCTCCCTAAGTCTTCCCTGTATTTCCCTGCTTTAGTGGTGTCAGTTCCAGATGGAGGTTCCCGTTCAATTCAGCTAGATGTTCTCCCTCCTCCCCTACTGTCCCATGAGCTGGTGGATACTACACTGGTGCTCAGCCATATCTTACACAAGTATTGTGGCTTGGCTTCTCCTCATCTCACCTCATATGTCTGTCCCTGAAATGCCTTTCCAGCTGCTCTCTAGGCTCAGTCCAAGCTGCCAGCATGGTGCCACATGTCTTGGCATGAGGGCAGCAGCCCTCATTCTCCCTTCCCTCACACCAGTGTTACCTCTGTCCAGAGAGTTTAATCTGAGCGAGTCCAAGAGACTCTGGACAGACACCTGTGAACTTTCCCCCGCTGGGAGCCAGGCAATGGGACTGCTGCTGGCTGATGGATTGACAACACATAACCAACAACCTCATGACTGGAGATAATGTGAGTAAAAGGGATTGCTGGAAAAGAAATCCTTTGTCGACCAGAGGCTTCTCTGTTAAGCTGCGTGATCTTTTCAGTACCATGGATTCCTGCAGATAAGTCACTCCTTTGTCACCACCTAATGCTCACAGCACACACAGGGAGTTGCTGACCTGGGCAGGAGCCCAGAGCCTCCCTGCAGTTGGAGGAAGGTGTGTGTTGCTCCCCATGGGGTGCTGCCTCTTAATTACCTCTGTTAAAATGACTTAAATGAACACTACAGCTTGTAGAGTCAAGAAGCCGCTAAGGATGCAGCGATGCAGATGTGGTCAGAGAAATATTAAGACAGCAGCAAGAAGAGACAGTACATTCCTGCCTGGAAGAGAGAGAAGAAAACAAGGAAACAGAGCTCCCCGAGTCAGCTGAGATGCACAGAGGCCACCAGCTGTGGGCATACACCCACCACTGCAGACAGGGCCTGTCACCCATCTGAGGGCACAGCATCTTCCCTCCTGCCAGCCCTGCAGGACCAGGCAGGGTGCACTGGCAGCCAGGCACACCTCTCCACTCTGTTTTCAGCACTGGACCTCGCTGTCAGATGCTGCTGGGCACAGAGCTGGGCATGACTCACCAGCTCAGCAGAGGTAGGTGGAAATGGAACTTTGATGAAACGCCCCCAAGCACAGCAAGGCAGGATGGGGCAAGGACTGCTGCTGGCAGGGCTCCTCCCACAGCACCTACTCACTGCAGGCTGCCCAACAGGAGTTTTCCATTTTGTGGATGACACAAGGTCTGAAAATTTCAAAGCTACTTGGAAATTGTAATTGTTTTATGCAGCAGGTTTAATGGTATCTGTGTGGATAAATCCCTTGGACCCCTTCAAATACCACAAAAAGAGATCTGGAATAATGAGTCATCAAAGGGCTTATTATATTTCCCACAAGAATTGATTGTCTGATGAGAATTCCAGATCAAGAAACCACATTTTAATTCCACTTCTCACATCAGCCACAGGCGAGATCAAACTCATGCTCTGCCCTGAACCTCTGTTGAGTGTTGTTTGCCAGCTTCTGTGATGTGCTCCATCTGCAGAGGATGAAATAGTGCCAGTGCATCTCCTACTTTCCCTTTGGGACAGCCAGGCTTTGTTCTGGCATCCTTTCCTCGCTGGTGAGCAGACCCACTGAAGTCAGTCCCACCGCCTGACTGTGGCAGGGATGCTCATGCTGCTTGGCCCAGCTCAGCAAATGACTGATCCTCTTTTAGGCCTAAAACTGCTCAGGAGGGGGTAAAGTACATTGGTGATACTGCTGCAGAGTTTTTATGGGTTGCTTCCTGCTAGACCCCCATCCCCCTCTATTAGTCTCCAGACCAATGTCAGCAATAGCTGTCTTTCCTTTCTTTGACCTTCTGCAAAAATTTCACTCAGTAGGAGTGGGGTGAAAGTGCTTCTAAATCCCTTTACTCTTCATGAAAGCGGATCAGATCAAAGACAACCTTCCCCTCCATTCCTGAGAAGGAAATGTTATCACCTTGCAGACTGGCTCCTCCTTACAGTTCTTTAAATCCTCAAAGAATTGACCATTTTTCAATATTTTCCACACTGTGTTTTGCACTTTTCCACCAGTCCTGATCTCTGGCCCATAAATATCTTCAGTTGCCAGAGTGGAGAGTTACACAGGGAATTTAGGCACTTCTTGGCATAGTTTACCTTTGCTTTCTGTCATGGGTCCTACGGGAGGAGACCATGGTCTTCCATATCCCTGCAGGCACAAGCTGTTCTAGGGCATAACAAATGCTCATTCATGCCACATATTGGCAAGATCCTTCTCACTGAGAATCCGAGCTTCTCTTTACAGGGGACTGTAAAGGCCAAAATTGGTGTCTACTTTAATCCCAGAATATTTTCAGTAGATGACTGTGAAGCAGAATAGAATGGCTCACTTTATATTAGAGATAGCTGAATAATTCAGACACCTTGTTTAGGCCTCCTCATCTCTTCCCAAGATAATAACCATCCCACATTTTTGCCTTACAACAAAACCAGCCACCCAGGACTTTTCTGTATTCTCTAGGCTTGGTACTGACAGGAGGAAAAAGCACAGATCCTCTTGCCATTGGAGTGAAAAGAAAATTTTATTTAATTGCTGGAACATGAGGCTTGTGATGTAGTTGTGATTTTCTGGCTGCCTTGAGGACGGGCAGTGGCAGGCACATGTACAGATATCTGCTCACACATTAGGGAGGATGTTTATGCAGCCCAAGGCTGGGGGGCACTCAGCCGAAATGGGAAAAAAATCTTGCTGCAGATTTCCTCTGTGGTTTTGGCCGCATCACTTTGCCTGTCTGTGACTCATTCCTCCACCTGCAAAGAGAGAAGTAAAAGCACTCTCTGCATGCTGCTGGTGGCCACAAGAAGCAGCATTTGCAGTGAGTGTCTCGGGCTCAATGACCACGGTGACCAGGAGTGCTAAAGCTGTTTCTCACCCTGCACAGCTTGCCCCCAGCCCTCCACGAAGCATTGCTGCTCTCCTTCGGGATGCACCAGCAGCTTGTTCTAAGGACAAAAGAAATCCTAAAATCGTTACAGATAGTTTATAAGATGAAGATAATTATACATCTAATATCACTGCGCAAAACCCCCCAGCCATATCCCGTAAATATTTATCTTCTGTATTCTGAAAAAAAACAGGTGCCATGTTAGTATCCTATGAGACTAATGACTTATTTTAGTCTGTTCTGCATAAACAACAAAAATTATTGAACATACTTTGCAAGAGAGAAATATTTCCAAATCAGGACACCTGAAAAGTATTCAAAATGGTTTTTAAAACTCTCTGAAGACCTCTCTAAATAGTTAATGTCAATTTTTAAGAAAATTTGGGAAAACTGAGATTTGTCTGGAAACTGTGAGGCATCATTCCATTAGCACTTCTAAATTATAAATGGGACACAAAGAAGAGAGGGAGATGGAGAGAGAGAGAGAGAGAGGCAGAGGCAGAGAAAAGCTGTCTCCCTAATCCCCTAGGCCACTAGCCCACTACTGGGGAGAGAGATGCAAGGCAGAGGTACATGAGGCTGGGTTATTATTTCACAGAACAGGGTACTTTGTGTCTGAAGATATTTGGGGGAGGGAGAATCACAAATCTGCTTTTGTCCTGGAACAGTGCCCATCACTAAACTGGCTAAATTATAACTCATAGTTTCTCACACTGCAAACCAACTAACTAATAGACCTCAAAGCCTTCTCACCAACCAGGAATGGCCGACATGACGTCCACTGTCTCAAGAGGTTTCAAGGGAGGTGCATTACTGACCTGCTCTCCTATACTCCGTCAGCAATCCAGAAAGGAACTTAGAGTCTGCAAATTTCTCAGCTCTCGCTGCCTGGAAGGCTGGTAAACAATGAAGATTTACACACATAAATTCTGGTTACGTTGACAGAGAATGACTGTGCTCTGGGAAACAGTACTTGTGAAGAGCCTGGTGAGAGCATGAACAGACACAGTGATGGGCTGCCAGAGCGCTGCTATGACCAGTAGAAAGGCACAAGATCTGATATACAGGAATGGTCCTGCCAAGAGGGTGCCCTTGCTGGGTCATCCTGCATGTGTTTGTGCAAGATAATGGCCAGACCTGCAATTACTGGGAAATGTGGGCAGCTGAAAAGATGGAATATTTTTCTGCCCGAGCAGCTCTTCAAAAGGCTCTCCCTGTTTCAAGAGGTTCCTGAAGTGCATTTGAAGAAGGCAGATTTTTCTTTAAGCATTGTATGATATGAACCAGCAGAAAAAGCAGTCTGTGTCCTTGGAAGGATATGGGCATGGTGACAACCTGGGATTTCGGGTTTCTATTACTGAGGAAAGCCTAAGTGGCCAAAGTCAATGTGCAGTCTCTGCTGCGAGAGCAGCTTGTGCACAAGCACCTCTGGGAGCTGCCAGAAATTTGGTGTCTCACCTTCCTTCAGTAGAAAGACTTCCTCTTATTGAGTTATTGAGACTGGCAGTCTCTCAAACCACTCAGGGGTCTTTATACTTCCCTGTGATGCTGTTCTTCTTCCAGTCACCTTTATCACAGGTATCTGACTTTGCAGATTCCCTCATAAAGTGGAATGTCTGGACCTGGGTCAAGTGATCAAACCAAAGATAAATACAGCTAAACCCATTACCTTCAGATTCACAGCCTCGCCTGCAGCTCCAGACAGGTGAGATTAACCCTTGCCTACCTCTACTCCACTCCTTGAATTGAATCCCTAGTGACCACCTCCTCTTCTTGCTCAAAGTTTCTGAGGTATCATATGCCGCAGAAGAAGCAGAGTTGTGGACTCAGATATGAAAAAGAAGATAGTCCTCTCCTCATTTTTCCATGATAACAGGAGCAGTTTTGCTAAGGGGATTGCTGCATGTAGAGGTATGCTAATACACTTGCACAGAAAAAAACTTAAATCTCCTAAGCGCTGGGAATGGTGCAAGCAAATAATTTGTGTGTGTGTGTGAGACTGCAAAAGAAGATGCATTGCTCTCTTTCATGTATGTTTACACTTACAGTTTCTTTTGATACTTGCTCTTGTCAAGATCCAAATATGATTTTTTCCCTTTAAATGCAGTTTCCCTGCTCCGTCCTGAGTAAGAGGGATGACTTATCTACCCGTTACATCAGCTTCTCCAGGTGGAGAGATAAACATGGGCCTAGGGAAAAAGCTTTGTCAGCTTTTGACAGAAAGATTAAATGCAAGTGATTGCTGAACCTAAAGCAGTGCCAGTGCCCAACACATGAATCTCAGTAAACAATACAAATCTCTCCATTTCAGAGACACCTGTAGTGTGAGAAATGTGTCCCACTAAACTGTGACAATTGGTCTGATCCCAAAAGGGATCAAAGCTCAGTCAGCCCCAGCATTTCTTATTGTTGCCAGCAGTGTCATTTGCAGTCTGTCCTCTCTCAGCAGTTAGGCAGCAAGTCCCCCATTTTGTGGCTACAGAAAAGCAGACAGTTGGTCCGAGTTATCTCACCGTGTAGGGAAGAGCAGTATGAATTCAGAGAAGGTTTAGGTCTTGCAAAGGGCAGGTTCACCTTCTGCATCCAAGTTTCAACAGTAGTAATGAAAAAGCATCATAACAGAAAATTTCTCCCCATACTGGAAAAGGACTGGTGAGATTTACTCTGGTATAGTGCTAACACCAGTCACAAGCACAGACACGTCAGCTCTGCCATTAGCTGAATCCCTCTGCTTTCCACTGCACAGACTTACAGGGTAGCATGGATCAGAATTCATTTACATGTTTACACACATGTTTTGGATACCACAGCTGGGAGCAGAAATGCAGAAGTTTAACAGCCTGCCTCTGCTTTACTCATCATGTTCTGTGTCAGCCCTCACTCAGCAGCACCACACCAGCAACTCACTACCTGGGTTGAGGCTCTTTCTTCCTCTGCCACTCATCCTGGCAATTCTAACTGCTCAGCAGAGACATGCTTTATCCTTTCACAGTCCCCCCATCACCCATCACCCCTGCACCAGCAGCCAGGTTTGAACTACACACACTACACTGTTGTTGATAGTGCCTCCAGCAAGCAGGCAACACATTCATGCCTGCTTCCTTGGATTTGCTGATGATTTTTTCCGGCACATGTTTGTCACCAGAGCACTGGAAGGACCCAAAGAAAGAGAAAACTGAAACAAACCTCCCATGACATGTTGATCAAAGCAGGAACATTCAGGGCTTTTGCTGTTTTCACTGACACCACCTCGAGAAGGACTGAGGCTGCGTTGAGGCTACGAGGGACACTTTGCTGCTCAGAACATGAAAGATGACATCTTTCAGTTCCACTGTCTGAGAAATTGTGCTTTCAGATACACGTTCATAGAATGGAATGTGTCATACCCTCACAAGTACTGAGGAAGCCTGTAAATGCATTAACAGTAGTGAAAGAGAAATACTTTATTTTCACACCTACTGTAAATCTGCTGTTCTTTGACCCAAACTGGTGTAAAGTATCGCATGGGGATAGCATCAGAGAGCAGCCTGCCAGCAGATCTTGAGCGTTGATTTGATTCAGTCCTTCTAGGTGGCTCAGAGATGCACAGAAACATGCCATCTCTGGACCTGAAGAAATAGTTTTGCCAAGAACCAAGCAACCCTCAGCGAAGTAGCTTCAGGCTTCAGCTAAAGATCTTCCATGCCCCTTGCTGGAGGAACAGTGCCATAACAGAGCTCTGGACAACAAAGAATGAAACCAGTGAAGTGGAGAATAAAAGCTAAGTACATCATGAATCTATATTCCCACAGGTAGAGAGGTCTCCTAAAACTCATTTCCAGTAGTAAAAAGTTAACAAATAGCCCATGCAACTTAAACTGCAAAATAGCTCAGGCCTGATATATACCAGCACCATATGTCTAATGTAATACAGTGCCTGTATTTAAAACCTGTTTTTAAATCCAAAATGACCACTTCAGAGGCTGTGGTACATGAGAAATCATAACAGATGTTCACACAGCATAGAGGAAGATGGCATAGAAGCGACTGTGTTGTAGTATAAAGATACCGGAAATAACTTCAAAATAATTAGCTAGTGTTAGTCCTGACAGGCATGTAGTGGTTCACTCTGGGATCTGCATTGCCACAGGATTTTTCCATTGCTCAAGTAAGCCAGTTCCAGGCCAGCTCAGGGGCGTCCACTTGGCACCACAGTGCTGTGACTGCATCGTGGAGAAACCCAAACCCGAGCAGATCTTGCACAGACCCAATTAAAAGCAGAAAAAGAGTAGAGAACAAATCAAATTGAACAAAGACAAGTGTAAATTCTTGCACCTGAGAAAACATAACCCTGGAATGCAGCACAGGTTGATATCTCCCTGGGGTGTGTGGAAAGGGACCTGGCATCCTGGAGGACAACAAGCTCAATATAGGTGAGGAGTGTGATGATGTGACATAAAAACAATGGGATGCTGGCTGCATCATCTAGGACATCACAAGCAGAGGTAAAGAAATCATCCCACTCTACTCAGTGGTTGCCAGGCCACACCTGGAATACTGTGTTCAGTTTTGGTCCCCACTGTGCAGAAAAGATGTGGACAGCTGGAGAGGGTCCAGAGAAGTATCATGAAGATGATCAAAAGACTGGGAATCCTGCCATGTGAGGAAAGGCCAAGAGAATTGGGTTTGTTCGAGCATATAAGGCTTAGGGGAGAGTTTATCACCATGTACCAATATTTAAAGTGTGGGTACAAAAAGGATGGAGACTGCCTTTTCACGAGGAGTCACATGGTAAAGATAAGGATTAGTGGGTACAAGTAACTCCTGGAGAAGTTCTGATTGGACACAAGAGGACGAATTTTTAACAATGAGAAGAATCAGCCACTGGAATAACATCCCCAAGGAAGTGTTGGATTCCCCAGTATTGAACAATTTAAAATTTCAGGCGGGGATGGGGTGCTGGGCCATCTTGTCTAGGTCATGCTTTTGCCAGATGATCTTCGTATGATTCTATGACCCTCTGAACTTAAAAAGAAGTGATTTTGTATTTCTTTGGTTATGTAGAAAAGATTAATGCTGTATTAACATGAGCAATATGCCTGTGTGGGCAGTTGGAGCTCTGAAGATTTCCAGAAGACTTTGAGGTTGTTTTAGAGATTGGCAGTGCTGGGTGGACAGGGCTTTCATAGCATTCAGCCTTACTGTGAGACGTGATACTTGTATTTCCACATCCCACAGGTTCCTGTCAGTGATTTTCTTTCCCCATTCCTTTCCTCTACATTGTTCTCTCTCTGATACAGGCTCTTCCAACCCCAAAATACCTTCCCAACAATTCCATCTTGCTCTGGCTTGGTTTGGATCCTCAGGGAGCTATCTACCTTGAAAACAAGCTTCAGTATGAAAAATATGGAAAATTCCACATTTAGAGACACAGCTTTATTCAGAAATCAATTTGCACTTTCTGATTCATCAAAGGTAAAAGAAACAATGCTGTCCTTTGTGGAGAGAATATACAATTTACTTCCTGTGCTTCACATGAAAAAGGACCTCCAAGAAAGCCTTGTAAGATTCTCTCTCTTAAGCTTCTGTTCTGTCTGCAGAGCCTCCATGAAAGCTGAAGAAACATCCGTTTCAGAAAACCTGAAGAAAATCAGTTTTGTTTAAAATATTGGGAGGTTTTAATTATTTGGCAAACATTTAATGTGTTCTTAATGGAGCATGAAGTGAGTGGACTCATCTTCTAACACTTCATTACCTCCTTTATGCATTGTTTACTGGTAGTGATGGCAACTGAGTGGCCTAGAGGGAATCGGCATTTAAATTTCTGTAGCAGGCCAAAACAAAATTGGTTTTAATCTAGGTAGTGTATAAATGAATGGCTAATCATAGAATCATAGAAACATAGAGTCATAGAACGGCTTGGGTGGAAAAAGACCTTAAAGATCATCTAGTTCCAATCCCACTGCCGTGGGCGGGGGGATACCTTCCCCTAGACCAGGTTGCTTACAGTCACAATTAACCTACCCTTGAACACTTCCAGGTGTCAGGAAAATTAATTCACAAACACCAGAGGTTTATGTCCAAAAAGGAGACAGAGGAGTCCTTTGACTTTATTCGAATAAAGGGAGAGGCCATGGGGCATTCCCCTGGGGTGTCTCAAATTTTTGAAGGGCGTAGCCTCCTTTTTATCCTAATTTCCCAGCCGCATTTCCCTCTCTCTTTCCCCACTGGCTGAGGTACAGACTTCCCCGAACACCTAATACCTAAGATTCCCCTCTAATGTATAATTCTCCCTATTTAATTTTTAATTCTTATGGAATTTATGGTTTCTCCCATTGTTTCTTTTATCCTTCAATATCCAATTTCACTTATCAGCAGACCTACAGTCTTGTCCATAAAGGCAAATATCTCTTTTTCCATTCATCAATCGGTGGAATCCTTTCCGTTGTCTCTTTTACTTCTCAGCGCCAGTTTTATCTACCAGCAGACCCAGAGCTTGTTTGCAAAGACAGATCGGTCACTCCTCTCCCAGGGCTGGGGCACCCCCCGTTTGCCCGAGCAGGCTGTGCCGGCGCTCGTTCCCCGAGTCCCGAAGGCGGCGGTGCCCGGCACAGGGCGGGGAGCGGCAGCCGCGGGGCTGAGCGCCCATCCCGCCCCGGGGGAAGCGGGCTCGGCCGGGGAGCAGGCACCGCCGTCCCTCGGGCAAGGGCTCGNCCGAGCCGGAGCCCGAGCCGGGGCCGCCCCGGAGGAGAGAGGGCGAGCGCGGGTCCGGCCAGGGCGCAGCCAGCCCACCGCGCCTCCGACACCGCTCCCGTTCCTTCGCACCCGACAGCGTCTCTATAGAGCTTTTCCTGTGATTAAAACGTGGTTTGAAGCCTGTAGAGACTTCAGGTTTCTTGAAGCCTATAGAGACTTCAAAACCTGCGAGGGTTCGCGGGGCGGCTCGGGCGCTCTCTCAGTTCGCCTCCAGAGCCTGGCAGACCAGCCCCCGGCAGGGGAAGGTGCCTTTCTGCCCATATAAACCACCCAACCGAAGGGACTACACACAACGCACTAACTCCTTCGCAAAGGAAACTGAGGGAGAAAAACACCCTCCGACTTACTTTTTCCTCCTGCTGGAAGAGGTCATGACACAAACGATATTCCAACAAGTCTGGAGGAAACTGTTAGTGAAAATTTAAAATAAAAACATTCTTAGCAAGAAAGTCCGTGGAATCAACCCCATCTTTTAAAGCATTCCTTTGCCCAAATGTTCTTACAACTGATCAAGATAGGAAAATCCATTTCAGAGAAATTTTTTTAAGTGTTGGATCTATTTTAACCTTCAGACAGTAGAAAAGCTAAAGCCAGAGCTTTTACTGATTTCCTTTTTAGTTTGTATGTATTTTTATTGAAATGGTCTTAGAAACACCTTTGACACTTTGTAGTAACCAAATGTCCTTTTAACTTAAGCTAAGCTTAAATTATTACCAATGTTAATAAAGGAAAAAGGAATGAGGAAAATAGCAATTAGCCTTTGGGGGAAACAAAAGCTTTCACTGGGCAAACACGACACTTTACCTCCACCTAAAAGATGAAGATTTCATCATAAAAAGGAAAAGGCAAAGAAAATGAGAAAATAATCTTTCCTCATTAAAAACAAAACAAAACAAGACAAAACACACCAAACCAAAAAAAACAACAGTGTTTTTTGAACTCTCTTATCCATGCAAGTCGTACCCATGGAAACATTGTTTTCAGCTCAGTGGGCCTTTTTTGATGTATTTCTTCACCTTGAACACTTTTGGTGTTCATGCTTTTGACAAGGTAATTTGTTTGCTTTGAAACTACCCTGCATCATGGTCACTGTTGTCACTTGTATCAGTCCTTTTATTACTTGTATTAGTGGCAGATGTAGAGACTTACCCAGATGTAAGATTACCCAAATGCCAATCAAATGCAGAACACACATAAAAACGGGGTTCTTGATCTAACACACTGTGATTAGGCAGGAGACCTGGCAGACTGCAGAGTTCAGGAACAACAACAAAACAAAAAAAGGTAGCCAGCCACTGAGCAGCCAGAATTAGCTTTACAGTCATGACATTTAAAGTAATAATAAAAAGGTGGCTGCCTTTTATTAACTTCTAGCTTAAGTATCTTTAAATATTTTGTCCAGAAGCCCAGGCTTTCTGCAGCCTCTTAGCCAGAGCACAAGAAAGCCCTATTTTTAAAATGAAAGCCGAGAAACCCATGTAATCAGAAGCTTTAAAGAAAATACCAAGTGTCATGAGATTAGGCAACACTGTTGTTCCCTACCACTGTTTTTCTTCAAATTCTGCTTTTAATGCAAAATTTAAGGTTCTTTTCCCCTTACATTCTTCAGTACTTAAAGGGCTGTGTGTTGCCCTTTAAGTGAATGGCCTTTTTACAAAGCAATTTGATTATCTTTAATTACACTATTATCAACAGCTGAAATTAGGTAAAAAAAAAAAAAAATCAAAGGTCTACAATTACATTCAGTTTTCTTCTCCTTACAGACCAGAAGGTCTGGACAGTCATTTTGCTTTTTGTTTATTATTAGCTCCCAGTCACAATAATTTTCAGACTCTGAAGCATTAGAACAGCATGAAATGGTTTGAACTGCAACAGAATAAGCGACAAGTTACTCGGTATAAACATCTTTTTTTTTTTCCCTCTACAACTTCAAAACCACACGGAAGTATTAATTTGATGTAGATTAATTTAGTTGCTTTAATTAAAATTTTGATTCAGAGTTAAATTTGATCTACATGTCTCTAATTTGGAAGAGAGAATCCTGAGATTTATAGATCATGTTCCCATGATGTAGTGCCCGTAACATAATATGCTGGTGCAGCAGTGAATGGCGGAGGCTCCGCCTGTGAAAATCTGCTGGATCTATTTGCTTTGGAACTCTCTGCTCTGATCGAGCATTTGTGATGACTTATTTTACAAAATAGCCTGCTAAGGACAACATCAGCTAGCAGGGAACTGTTGCACAGATTGTCTGTAACATACCATGCTAATGTTTCTGGAAGAGCAACACTCCTGTGCTCCCAATCAAACAAAATAGTAATAAATGATGTGGGGAGGAGGCATTCCATATGGTTGTCCTAAAGTTGAACTTGAAGAGCTGTCTGACAAGGGCTGTCCTCTGGTAATGCAGAAGCATCATTAGAGCCTACCCCAGCCTTCCCAAGAGCAGCAGGGAGTAGCTGCCAACTCCCTGGTAAAAAGAGTGAGTAGAGACTCGATGTGCAGAGTCAGAGCCAACTGCAAGACTTGGGCTGAAGTGACAACCTCTCTCAAATTATGTCCCCTGCTCAGGAATTCTGCCTCCAGGAACTGCAATAGATAACTGGTAATGAATGGGTTTTCTAAGAAGTATTTATACGTAACTTATTCAGTATGATATCAGAAAGTTAAATATAAAATTACTGATGATAAAATTCACAGGTGACATCAAGATTAGCAAACGAGGGAAGAGAAGGTGTTATGCTATCTGATCTGAGAGTGCTTGATGTCAGAAACACGGGCCCATTCCCAGAAAGGGATTTTGTGGGCAGTGCCATGCATGGCAGTGCGAGCACAGGCCATTCCCAAGGAGTGATGGAACACCCTCTGGGTCACAGCAGCTCTGGAAAGCGTAAAAGGACAGTTTCATGGGTAACTTGTAGAGTCCTGACACAACAACATACTGTGGTGATCCTGAAAGCACAGCTGTAAAGATATTTGTATATAAACACATATGTGTATTTTGGGTTAAGTGGATCCTGTATTGCCAGGGCCAGTTCAGACAACTGTGTTTTAAAAGGGATGTTGAAAAATTGAGTGGGCTTCACAGGAAAAACAGGAAAAAATATAAGGACTGGTAAAAATATCTTTTGTTGAGAAATTTAAAGAGACAAACTTGTTAACTCACTCAGAAAGAAATATTTTGAGTTGACTATATGACAGCATAGATAATAATTTCCTAGGGAGAAGATATCAAGAATGTATCCAAGCATAAAGAAAGGCATAAAAAAACCCAGTGGCTAGAAGGTGGTTGCTGCCAAACTCATACAGGGAATCCAAGCCCATGTTTACAAAGAGGAGAATGAGGACAATGGGAAAGAAATTCTTCATCTGTTGATTTCTGCAGATCAGAACTCAGTGTCTTTCTTAAAGACAGCTTTATAGTTAAGCACAAGTTATTTGGCTCAAGCCAGGGTAGCTGCTTGTGATGTACAGAAGTGCACATTCCTATGGACTGCCAAAACACGTGACGGATGCCTAGAAACAAACCACTGAGTTTTGAAGTGCTTGTGAGCAGAGACATTCCTCGCTTTCCAGTTTTTGGGCCAGCTACAAGAGATCATTTCATATGGAAAAGCAGTTCTGGTTATTCATTAAAAACATACCAGTGCAAATTCTCAGACCCTAGTGTTTGAAAAAGGCTTCGTATGTGCCTCCTCTTGTCCAAAAGATTTCAGGACTGGTCATGGGCAAGTGATTAAATTCCTGTGTTTCTGGCTACAGTCTGACTGCTCATTCCTGCTGCCATCCCTGCAGCCCGAGGCATGGACACCACTCTGGGTAAAAGGCAATCCACATGCATGGACCTATACTACAATAACTAAGCAGCTTTCTTCTTTTTTCAGTGGATTATTTTTAACCCAGTTCAGCCTTCTTCTCCAGCTCATGGCCTATGAACAGCCTTGTCAGCACAGCCAGGGCTGGGCGGCCATGGCAGCACCCACTCACCACAGAGCAGGAAATCCTAAAGACAGCATTGCCTTGGAGGTGCAGATGCCAAGGCTGATCCCCTGGCTCGCTGCTGCCAAGGGAAAGGTCTGGCTTTCCCCCCTCCCCCAACAGCCCGGTCCCACCACCACCTCCTTTTGCTGATGTTGGCAATTGCTGGGTTAGGCTTCCAGCTCAGAGTGGGCAGTCTGAGGGACTGTGACAGCTGGAGTGGCTCTGCCTACCTGCTGCATCACGGCATCTCTACCATCAGACCATACCCTCAATTCCCTGTACGGCTCCACAGCATTCGCAGGAGGGGCCCTGTACACTGTTCTACACCCCAGGCAGGATCATCCCTCCCTCCCCATTGTCCCTAACAGTGCCTTTTCCTGCTCTCTTGTTAGCACCACAGGCAGCAGCCTTTGAGGCAGTGGCACAACTGCCAAGCGTGAAGAAGAGAGTAAAGGGTAGAAGGTTGCATCCAGAAGTTTCTTGCTTACCCGTTGAACTCAGCAACAGTCATCTGTCTCCACGGAGAATGGTTCATTAGGCTTAATCCAGTGAAACCCATAACTTCAAGGAGAACACTGCATTGGTAAAGGATTCCTATTCTTCTACCAGTAACAGTGGAAGACTTATATAGCATGATGAGGAAAAACACCCAGCACTGCTGGGTGAAGGTCATCACCGCTTCTATTGTACAGCAGAAATAAAAACATAAGCTGCAGCTCTGCAGTTACATACTCTTTAAAGAGCTCTTCCCCCGCACCTCATTCGGAGCCTGTCCCACCCTGCTACAGTAATTTGTAACTATGGGCTTCTGGCCGAGTTTCCTTCTCAGTCATGTAATTTCCTTTTCTTTTGTGGGCCACTTTCAGATTTTCAAAGGGAAAAGTTTGTATTCTGCTTCACTACCCAACAACCTATCAATGTAGAAGAGAAGTGTCCTTGATTTTCATGTGGCTTATTACCAGAGTTTTTAATGCTAAAAGGTGTTTTAACAGCTAGTGACACAGTAAGTGAGACCATCAGCACCATGGTCCTACAAATTTGAATCTTTTCTGTTTGCAGGAGAAATGTTGCCTGGATAATAGCAGTAGGATTTTCCTTTCTGCTTGCAACTGAGTGACCTTTCCTGGAGGAAGATGAAGTTCAGCCCCAAGCAACCAGTTTCTTGGAGCTTGGGAAGCAGATGCCAGCCTCTTTGTATTGATGTGGTTATGTAGGATGTAGACAATCCCAAACGAGAGAGCACTCAATAATGTCAAGGCTGCTGTGTGCTACACCTTGCAGAAGAACCCAAACGCTTTTCTATCTTTCCTTAGGCACCCTGTTGAAGACAGCCAGGCATTCCCCACCATCCCACCTCCAGCACAGGTTCTGACTTCCACCCTCTTTGCAGTGTTGTGCATGAAACACTGGGTGTTTTTAGGCAAGCTCATTCGACAAAATACATCCAGAATCTTCCAGTGCAGGGGTCAGATTTTGCAGCTGACAGATGTACTTGCCAACTCCCAGCACTTTGAGCTCTGAAGACCACTTAAGTGTGGTTTTTGACAAGCTTGACTCAGTTTTATCCACTTTTGCAAGCATTATTTTTTATACCATTGGCTAAAAGTTCAGTGTCAGCAGAAGAAACTTTTTGCCTCTGCTGGAGAATGTCCAGCATTTCATGGAGGAACAGATTGGATAGTATGATACCGGAAAGTCAACACCTAATTTGACAGTCATTTTGTCAACACCTAATCAGACAGTCATTCTGATCTGATGTTGCCATTTGTAAAGTTTTATTCTGAGAGCCTGCAGACAGAGGAGAATTGCTGTGGGTGGTGAAGTGGGGGCTGAATATACTTATTAAAAAATTAATTCTATAACTTCTTAATAGGTGAGGAGGTAGTCTGTTAAGAAGGGAAGCCTTTTCAAGCCCCAAAGGTAACATTTTTGCAGAGGGAGTACAAATTTGCACAGTCTTCCTTCCATAATTTTTTTCTAGATTGAAAATATATAAAATCTTCTTCATATGGATTTTATCTCCTGATGTGATGGGTTGACCTTGGCTGGACCTTAGGCATCCACGAGAGTGGCTCTATCCCTCCCCTCCTCAACCAGACAGTGGAGAGAAAATACAACTACTAAAAGCTCATGGGTTGAAATAAGACAACGAAAGATGACTCACCAATTACTGTCAAGAGCAAAACTCACCCGACATGGGAAAATTAGTTTATTACCAATCAGATCAGAGAAGCATAATGGGAAATAAAAATTAAATATTAAAATACCTTCCCCCACCCCTCCCTTTTTTCTAGGCTGAATTTTACTCCTGAGTTTTTTAATTCCTCCCTTCCAGAAGTGCAGGGGGACATGGAATGGGGGCTGTGGTCAGTTAATCACACATTGTCTCTTCTGCTCCTTCCTCCTTAGGGGGACGACTCCTCACATTCTTCTTCTGCTTCTGCCTGGGGTCCCTCCCACAGGCTCAAGTTCTTCACAAACTGCTCTTGTGCAGGTCCCCTGCAGGGTCACCAGTCCTGCCAACAAACCTGCTCCAGTGTGGGCTCTTCTCTCCATAAGTCCAAAGGCCTTGCCAGGAGCCTTCTTCCAGCGTGGGCTTCCCAAAGGGTCACAGCCGGATTTGAGCATCCACCTGCTCTGGCCTTTACCCTTCAGAGGGCAAAAGTAGATATCCTCTACTCCATGGGCTGAAGGGGAACACCCTGCCTCACCATGGTATTCTCCACAGGCTTCCAGGGAATCTCTGCTCTCACACCTGGAACGCCTCCTCCCCTCCTTCTTCAACTGACCATGGTCTGGAGAGCTGTTTCTCTTGTATACTCTCACTCCTGTCTCTGGCTGCAATTGCTGCTGCAGTTTTTCCTGCCCTTTTTAAATATGTTATCACAGTGGTGCTTCTACAGTTGCTGATGGGCTCACCCTTGGCTAGCAGCAAGTCCGTCTTGGGTCTGGCTGGAGTTGGCTCTGTTGGACATTGGGGAAGCTTCTGGCAGCCTCTCACAGAAGACACACATGTAGCCTCCCCATCACCCAAACCTTGTCATACAAACTCAACATACCTGACTATTAAACATATTAAGACAATTGGCACACATTAAGACAAGGCAACTCCCTCTCAATAAATTAGCATGGCTGTGTTTACAAGAAGACATAATAGCTGTTATTTATATTGTACTTACATATTTAATTTTCTTTATAAATAAAAGCTTTATGCCTCCCTTTGAGCCTCCTCTTGCAGCCTTTGACTTCAATAGCTACAACAAAACTATTACTCCAAATTAGCCTGGCATTCAGTGTGCATTTGTATTACTCACACGATTTTTATTGGTTTTTTAATTATTATTTTTTTCTCTTGGTTCATTCATCAATCATATTTACAAACCCATTTTTGCACTTACTGCCAGTTGAGTGTTCTCGCACATTTCAGCACACACACAGTAACTGCAAACTAGGGCAGCTCTATTAGGATCGCTAATATTTCTGAGGAGTCTGAAGGCGCTGACAGCTCATGGTATTTCCAAGGCAAGTGCAAGCGCCTCAAAGTCCATCTATCTGCAATTACTGGAAGGGGTAAAATGACACCACACGCTTTTCCTCTCAGAAGGAATCCTCTTCCCAGAGGTTAGAAATGGGGAACAAAAAGCAAACTACAGCTGGACATCTGATGACTGATACTCAACTGAACTTCCGAATAATCATCTGTAGCCACCCTGGCTGCTTTTGCAAAGTGAGTTCCTTTTGAACCCGAGCTGATTACCTTCCTTGTTGTTTTGCCAGACAATTTAAATTAAGCGATACATCAAGACCTAACCCTGAAGTTCTGCCACCCCACAACTCTCAGTGAGAGCAGTGGAGGCAGCTCAAGGATGGCAGAAGCAGGCCTCTATTTTCCTTGGGCTATACACTTTCTTACTTTTTGTCCTCACCCAATTTTTCTTTTCTTTATACCAGCTTTGTATAGTAGGCACTTCAGAGTGGAGAGTATCAAGAAAGATTTTATTTCTCAGGACTGCAGAAAACGGTTTTTCTCAAGGCTACAGAAAAAGGGAAGTAGTTCCAAGAATCCAAGCCGGCACATGGTCACCACAGCCCTGTTTGTATACAAGTCCATTGTCAACTGAAGGAACTGGAAAATTATGGCTATTTATCTATCCCTCTCTTTACCCCCCGTTGTGCCTCTTTTGGCAAAGCAGCTGAAAAGTTTGCATTGTTTCAAATTTAATGCTTGCAGATGGTTTTATTTAGAATTTGTTTTATTGGTGAGACATGCTTCCTCTGTTTATTAAATTGTGCCTACTTTTTGTCATCCGTCATGCTGCCCGCAATTTCTGCACAGAGCTGGAGGGTAGGGTTTGTTGTTACTGTTGCTGTTGGGTGGGTTACTTTTTTGGGGGGTAATTTGAAATTTGATCGAGCTCCAAGCGCCAGGGAAACACCGCGTCTCCTCATTCACTTTTATCCCGCAGCAGAGCATGAGGCTCCCGACGGGCGGGCAGAGGCGCGGGGTGCTGCCGGTGGGACAGGCGCCCGCCCCGGGGCAACTCCGCCCCT